>WEIS01085941.1:0-10025 GCA_013389965.1 Todus mexicanus
TCCTCATAAGGGAGATGTTCCTGTACAGCTGAAGCTGATGTTTAAAGACAAATAGAAACAATACAGCTAAAGCCTCTACTTTAAACTGAAACTGTACTTACATGCCTTGTTAAGTCAAGAACACTCCAGAAGTTTAAGTTGGTTTTGTAGATGGAAAAATGGACATGTAATGGTTATGGTGAAGTTATAGAAAAAGCAATTGTGGATACCACACATGAAAATGTCTGTAAATGGCCTTGGAAAATCCATGTCTGACAGGCAAAACCATCGTGATCAATGAAAAAATACATAGAATTTAAAGGTAGTCTGGCAGCAAAACATTAAAGTAGCTCTAGGCATGTTAATACACTGACTCAACAAAATCTCTTGCATGCTCTATGCACGTAAAATCATCTGCAAAGAGTTTATGCATTAAAATGTCAGATGACTGTGTATTGAGTCTCAACTGAAAGAATATTTAGGAAAAGCAGGAGTGGCAGTTTGTATGAGAAAATCTGTAAGAGCTTTTTTGTTCAGACGGAATGTGATAACTTCCTGTCTAATCTATCCTGTGTTTGGGAGACAATATATTGCCTTTTAGGGAAGAGAGATTGAAGTGAACAGATCCATCCCTCCTCTAACTGCCGCAGCAACGTCATTTTAATACACCACCGTTAATAAAACATATGCACATATACAGGTATGATTATTAAATACATTAAAACCAGAAAAATATTAAATATTTTCCCCTAGAGACAAAATTGCAGCCTTATTTCAACATGTTGATTATGTCATAGACACTATAAAGTATAGGGAATGTAAAAATATTAAGACCAGGAAAAGATGCTTTTGAAAAGGGATGAAGGAACTTGAAGTTGTGCAAATGAAATAAAATATTGAGTATAGAACCAGGTAGATTTCGGGCCCTCTGAGTCTGAACCGAAGACTAATGATTCTCTGTTCAGTGCACAGAAATTAAATGTCTCAAAACTCTCAAGATCATGACAAATGTCATCACCAATTTAAGAAAATGTGTTGTTTTCCGTGGCTAGCACACATGCATTGCCAAATGTGTTACAAAACACAGTTTCATCAAAACTTCTTCCTGTACATAGTTTTCTTCCTGTCATTTTATGTCTTCCACCAGTTTCATTCTCTATCACACAGGCAAAGCATCACCAAGATACTCTCTTTACTATTAAGGTAATTTTCCTCCTGCATTCTGCAGTAGTGCTAAGACATATTAAGGAAAAGGTAATGAATTTTTTCTTTCTTAAAATGGAATAGACTTGACTAGACTAGACTAGAATAGAAAAGTGATCATGCATTTTTTAACATGTAAGATAAAACTCAATATCACTATTAAATTGAGAGAGGACTAAAATTTTCCCATCAAAATTTGAATTTTTAAAAAGGACAATCTAGAAAGTCTTGTCTGAAGGGGGAAAATAATAAATACGAGTGTTAAGTATGATACTACAAGCACTGTCAGCTTGTGTTCCTCTATGATCTTCACTTGACATTGGGACACATCTATTATAAACCAAAATAAAGCAGACTTTATTACAGGAATTACAAAAAGTCAAGGAGTGTTTGAGGATTGGGGATTTTAGTAGCCAATAATAATAAATAAATTAATTAATAAATAGATACAATCATGAGACAGTCATTCTCATGAAAAATGGATGGCCACAGTGTCATTTTTCAAACGCCACTGGCCTGGCAAAGAAACAGTACCCTGCAGACTCCTACAGCTCATTCCCTGAAGCATATTCTTCTGAAGTACTCATTCCTTTAGGATAATTCAGCATGCTCTAGCTTACGAAATTTCTCATCAAATCCTCTTAAAACTGTAATGATAGAGTTTACAGTTTGTGTCTAAAACAGAACCTCCACAAAGTTTATAAAGATACTTTTTTTTTATCATAGTATATTTAGACTGACTTAAGTCAAGCTTTTTCCCAGTTCTGGTTGTGATCAACAATGTGAGTAGTCTATTCAAAGGAGAAACTTTATTTTCACTTGATCAGAGGAAGATGAAAAATAACAATCTTGATCTACATTAGAATTTCTAAAGTTAAGCTATGTTGGTAGCATTTCGTAAACCACATCATAGAAGTCTTATGTTTCCATTGTAATTGCATGAATAGAAATCTGAAGTTCCAATGGATACACTTGCATGTCTTTTTTCAATCTCATTTTCTACAATTATTGTCTAGTATCTTCTGTTTATAAACTTTTATTGAAAAATTTTCACCTGCCCTCCAAAAAAGACAAAAGGAGCATTAGTTACAGGTAATTGAGTGTAAACTCAAGGAAAAACAATAAACCCCAAGAAATTCAGTGCAAAATAGGAACTGGAATGCTGGCATTATGTGATGATCTTGACCCCATCCATACAGCATGCTTCTCCTGTTCTGTTTAATATACAGGATCATGCTACAAATAAATCAGGGTTTACTGTAGGTCTACAGAAGTCACAATTGCAGCAATTTCTATCAGTTAAGAATCAGTCCAACATGAACATTTTCCAGGGTATGAAATGAGTTATGTTTTTCAACACAATAGAAAAGAGGAAATTTAATAGGACAGAAATTTCTTTCCTTCTGTCATGCATTCATAATTCCCACTCACAAGTAACATTGCTTCATGCCAGAGAAATGCTCCTTTTTAGACATAGGGCATGTTCCAGTTCCTACTGAAGTCTGTTGGATTCGATGGGAGTTAGGTCACTTCCTTAAAATGGGTTTCGGACAGCTAAGACCATAGATCAGCTCTTTATGAACAAGTTTCATTGTAGTCTGGCACTTCTGAGCTAACATATCTCCCCCCTATCTTCAAGAGTCCAGTGGCAAGTTGACCATCTGTCTATAAAGGAGAAAGCTTTGATATGTATGAACCACTCGGCTTTTTTTCAGCTTGGAAGCATTCTGCACATCTGTGTGAAATGCTCTTAGAAAACCTACCATGACAGTTTTATGAATGGAGTCCATTGTAATCTTAAATGTTGAAATAGAATTTATGAACTATGCTTAATGCTTAAAAAGAGAGTCAGATGGGGCAGGTATCTTGGAAAGTCTCTATGCTTCCTGAATATTAAGACCCAAAGTGAGCCAACTTTTGCTTTGCATTTCAGAGAATGATTTCTTCATTTGAAGGGATTTTTTTTCTTTTCCGTAGTGCTGATAGAATACAGAAGAAAAAAAAAAAATCACTTTTATGTGTCAAAATATGCATAAGGAATAAAAACAGGCACAATAAAAATCAGAAAAACAATTTATTTCTTACTTCTGGAGCTACTTTTGAAGTACATTCTCTCTTCTCAGTTTCTAGGAAGCTTAAAGAACTAGTTTATTTTTAACTACACATGATACTACCAAGGAACAGGCATTACTTTGTCCTGACACTGGAAAAGAATTTGGGGATGATCATTTCCTGTCTTAATGGTTCAGCTGGAGATTTGCAGATTTGCTGACACCGTTTGTGGCTAGGTTTTCCTTTGGACTTCTAGGTTTATTAACCTCATCCTAATTCTAGAAGCAAAGCTGATTGTTTGAAGTTGATGGCATCTTGAAGCTTTTTATACCTTAACTACTCCTCTGCCTTCTTTCCTTATCTGATCCAAGCTCTTTCCTCCTTTAATGACAAGATTTTTAGCCGAGTTTCAATCCACACTTTTCGCTCTTCGCTCCTGTCCTGGTTTGGGTTAAAACAGAACAATTCAGTTCTATGACTTCTACTTTTCAGCTAAGTCTGTCTGAAGTTAGTAGCATGTTTTTGCGGAGAGTCTGCTTCTAGCGGTTATAACGCTCCATGTTTATAGTTAGTACCAAGGATTGGTATGCAAACCAAGGACACATACAGGTTTTGTGTACCACAGTGGGGGGTGCAGAGAAGTAAAGGCTGCACCTTCAGGGAGGAGTGAACAGGACAGGTGACCCTAAATTAGCCAACAGGGATAGTCCATATCCATATACGTTGTATTCGGTATAAAGCTGAGGGTCTCGTCTCTCTTGCCCCTTCTTCTGGCCCTTTCGGCATTTTACCCTTGTTCTTCGTTACTCTGAGATCAAGCTGCTCTCTCGGCCTTGGGACTCTTCCTCACTCGATTTGGCCTTGGCAGCTTCAGCTTTGCCCTGAGGCCTCCAGCCTCAGCCTCAGCCCCTGGCTCAGGCCTTGGTTGAGCCCCAGGTCCTGGGCCACATCCCTGAATCCAGCTCCTGGTTCCCATCTGCTGCTGGGCCCTTCCACAGCATCAGTGGGGACGGGGATGTATTTACCATCGGGCGGGGGTGGGGGTGGGTTGGGTTCGATACTGTTTTTGTACATATTTGTATATATTTACCTTATTATTGTTACTACTATTATTCATTTTTCTTAGTAAAGCTGTTCCAGTTTCCTTTCCTAATCGATAAGTCTTCTTTATTTCCTTTCTTCCCTGTTTGGGTGGGGAGGGGGATAGAGTGTTCTGTTGCAGATTTGAGTGTGCCCTGACCCCAAACCGTGACAGCTCCTCTTTCCTTCATCCCTGAACCCTTTCATACTTTTCAACTTCCTATTTCTCTCCAGGTGGCGAAATAGTCCTCTTCCTCCACTCAGCTACTATACAGCAAACCATCAAACCATAGCGTAATTGACGATCCCCAGTATATCCTTTGTGTGTGGTTATTTTGTCTATTTTTGTTGTCATATGACTTCTGTTTTAGATTCTGAACATACTAACACAGACTAGCTAAGAAAGGTGATTTAGCAGAGTCAAGAAAACTACTTTTGATTAGTTGCTCTGCATTACAGATTTATTTTTTTAAACACAATCTTTGGTCTTTGATATTATTTATTCTGTTTTTATAGTAAAATGGTGGCAATGTCTACCTGCAAGAGATGAGTAAAGTATCTGAGTTAGGTGGCTTCATTTTTTTTTCATTCTCAGGGAATACTGTTTCTCCCAAACTGCTGCTTCTCATGCTAACACATTCATTCTAGGACTTAGAATAGGTCAGCTTCTGCTACACAACCTAAGGGAGTACAGAGCCATCCTCCCAGGGATATTGCTTGGATGTGGTGAAGGAAGTAAAATTTTGTTCTTGTGCTCCGATTTACTCTGAACTTGCTCTATTGTTACATTAACTACAGAAAATATTTTTGTGTTCCAGATTGTTTTAGTTTAGAGGAGACATCACTGTCTATTTAATAATTTTCTGTATTTTCTCTAGTTAAATATATTTACAATACATTTGGCTTACTTAATACTTCCTACATCAGAAACTTTCATGTTTCTCAAGCTATCATACTGCTTTCATTTTAGCTCTTCTCTCAGCTACACGTTGTAATACCTTCATAATTTGTCATACTTCACTATATATATATATACCCCTAGATTTTCTTTCTAAAGATGTTCTTTCAAATATCATTTATTTTTATACTGAATTGCTCTAATAACACTCTTGAAAGCAGTAGTTTGAAGAAAATTGGGAAAAGTGTTTGTTGAAAGTGTAAATTACTTCTCATATAAACCCAAATCATTAAAACTAATTCTATCAACTGCATGAAAAAACCAAAACCACTCATCTTTTACTTTGTCGTTAATGATCAGCACTTATCAAACACTTATCAAAAGAAACAAAGATGATTTCATTTCATATGTAGAGGAATGCCTTATCTATTCTCCTCATGGTGAGATGGAGGGAAATCATAACACTGAAGGTTGATACAGTATAAAAGCCTGAATTTTATATCTACTTAAATAATTTATTTCTATTATAAAATGTTCAGAGGCAGCACCAGTCCCAAAATGAATGTGCATCTCAGTGTCCTCTGGTATGAGATTCTCGAATATTTTCAGGATCTGGCAGTACAGAAACTAGCTATACCACTTAGTAAATGAAGTTAGTAGCTTAATTCTGCCATAATACGAAAGAAACCAGTGAAGTTAAATCAGTGCTGGTTTTGAACTGTTTCCTCAAAACACAAACAAGATTTGATTGGAATATTGGCATTAAGCAAGTATTTATGTGACTGACTTCAGCGTATCATTTCTTTCACTATAAACCATTGTGCTAAAAAAAACCTAAGAAGTACAGAACAGTTTTAAAGAATGTACAAGTAACATAGTTACGACCACTCCTTTTTTTCCCTAAATATATATTTTTTGGGATCTTGGTAGTCCAAATGATCAGAAATAATAGATTCTTCACAGGAGTCTGAAAGTTACTGGTTGCTGTCTTTTGTTGAAAATGAGAGTGAATCAAGGTGAGTAGTACCCCGACCTTCAAAGTACTGATCCTCACAAAATATCCCATATTTTAAAATCCAGTAAGAAATATTATTGGCAAATGAGGTTGCAGAATTGCCCTTCAGTTACAAAGATCGAGGTCTGAATTTCAGTCTAATGACAATTTTTATTAGTTATAGCTTCTCCTTATTTCCTATATACTTCCTGTGCTAGAAGGAGGCATTCAGCAGGATGACATGATGCTTGCTCCTTATGTGAAACTCCCTCTAATAAACTCATGTATATTTTTTTGCTCAGATTCATCTTGTGGTTTAGATAAATTTCTCTCCAAAGCCACGACTGTGCAGGTAGAGATGACCTTTCACTGAGAAAGGCAATAAAAAATAGAGAAGAATATTTTAGCTTCAGAGATTGTCATTTGTCNGGGGGGGGAGGGGTGGGTGTTGGGTTCGATACTGGTTTTGTACATATTTGTATATATTTACTTTTTATTATTATTGTTATTATTATTTCACCTTTTTTAATAAAGCTGTTCTAGTTTCCTTTCCTAATCATTAAGTCTCTCTCCTTTATTTCCTTTCTTCCCTGTTTAGGTGGGGAAGGGGAGAGAGCTTTCTGTTGCAGATTTGGGGGTGACCTGACCCCAAACTGTGACAGTCATGGAAGCTTGAAAGGGACTGTGCAAACGGGTTTTGAATGTAAATTTACGGTAAGCTTCTCACTGCAAAGCAAGTGGTCAGTTTATGTAACAGTCCATTTGGATTTATTTGTTCACTGAATAAGCTAGGAAGCACTCAAAAGAAAAAAATAATTCTTGCTTCAGTAATTCAATAAGCTTGAGATCTGAAAATATTTGCATGTTTTTGTAGCAAGAGCAAAGCTAGATATAAAGAAAACTTAAAAAGGTCTGGTCCAATAAAACAGAGTCCAGTTGCTAGAGAGAACATAGTGATTTTCATGGCTCCTGAACTGCTCATACCTTGAACTTGAATTGGGCTCAAAAGCAGAATGATGTTCGATAAGATAACCTATGATTCATGAGGCGTTCAGCTGTAGGAAAATATTCTTAAATACCTGTGTGCCACCTTCCCATCAGATTGGTTTTGCCTTCTAAAAATATTAGGTGCGGCAAAGGAACAAGGTTAATTAAACTAGAACAGTCTCTTGTAACTTTTCCAAAAGCTTATTTGAAAAGAAAAATAACTTTTTTTTAGCATTTCTAAAGTCATTCAAGCCAGGAAAGCATTAGCCAAAATGGAAAGGATTATTCTCTTAATTTGGTTTTATCTAATGAAATTATACTAGCTCTTCATCCTTCTTCTTTGTATTTGAGTAGTATTTTTCAACCCTACTCAGATACTGACATCACTTGGAATCTTAATTACTCATTTTACCTTAATCATTGGAAATAAAATATGATGCCGCAATCACCCACTGGCTTATTCTACTGGAAGCGCTTGTGTGTTTCTTGATTGTTGTAAGAGATGAGACCACACGCAAAGTGAAATGAGATTAAGGACAAATTACAGAAAAGAAAAAAACAAAAACCCAACAGAACAACAAAAACAAAACCAACCAACCAAACAAACAAAAAAGTAAAATAACACTATCTCATAAGCTTACTATATGGTTTGGGTTGAACAGTGCAGAATGTGACTCCATCTCATAAATTAAGCCTCAATGAGCATACTCTATAACCCTGAACATGAGTAGACTGGTTGCAGCAATCTGGTTTCAAATATTTCCATTGAGATCCTGAGGTAAATGTGTGTGTTTTGGATTCGGAGCTGAGAATTTAAACCTTCTCAATAGATTCCCAACACCTTCTGTTTTTTCTGGTTTCAACCAACCTGAAAACAACTTCTGAGAATTTAACTTACAGATGTGTTCATTAACAAGCTCAACCACCAGTATTTAAAGTTCCTTAAACTCTGAAGAAATATGGTATTCCTAAAGTTTTTGTTCACAGCTGCAGCAGAAGTAACATTTAAACAAGCAGCAACTGTCATTTGCAATGTGAATCAATAGCTAACACACAAGAAGGCTAAAATCTCTAGTCCTAAATGGTGATTAGACAAGTCTTGAGAAAATGCTCTCTTGTTTGGTGTTTTTCCTTTCTGTATGAAATGAAAATTTTTGACATTTGCAGTAATAGCAGTAGATCTCAGATCTTCCTGATTTTCTGGCAAGTAAAGGTGGTTCACTCATTTATGACACACAGTGCAGCACTGCTGTGAAAAAAATGCATAGGTTTATTTGGGTATTCCCTTGTTTCTGTAACATCTTTCAGAAAATAAATCATCTAACCAACCAATCCCTAAGGTGCTTTCAAGACAGTTGCTCCTTTTACATAATGTGCACTGAATTTAAGCTACTTTGAGCATTTTGCTGGTGAAGTCCACACTTTCATGTATTTAACAAATCTTATATCTAATTTATCTAACAAAACCTTACCTGTCACCTCTAGTAGTCTGGATATATGAGAACACAACTAATTTTCAATCACAAATTTAAGTCAAACTTAACTTTATTTTGAAAGGTGAAAAACATATTTATTAATATTTTGGTTTCTTTCTTTCTTTTTATCATAATTCACTGGTGTTCACTTACTAAAAAATCCCTGAAGTTCCCAAACTATATCTAGCAGGAATTATTTCTGAAACTCTTATGTCATCTTAAAGTCAAAACCAGCCTAAAGAAGCTACAATCAGATAATGACTAAAAAAAAATCTGTGTTTCCAAACTGTCCCTAATTATGTGGGCCACATGTGTTCGTTTGCATCCTTCTTCACCTTGTCTACCTGCTGCAATCCATCTGTATTGTCAATTAGTAAATACAAGTGTCTCTATGTCAGGTCTGAAATTGCTTGGTGATTTTCATCTGTGATGGTTACTTAAATATAAAATATTTTACTTCTCAAAATACAATATAATATTTTTCAGGTTACAAGAGGAATGTATATATATTGTTGGACAAAAGGAGAAATCCTTTGCAGAGATCAACAAGAGGCATGGCTGAGCTGATAATTCAAAATACAGTTTTTAAAATGTTGAAGTACTACACTGCAGGTCAGGAATATGTATCAAAATAGACTTGTACTCTCACCTTGCCACTTATCATGTGGTAGCACCTCATCTTTCCAACTCTCAAGAGCCTTTTGGACATTTTATTTTCTTTTTCAAGGAGTGGACATAAATTGACCTTCACAGGTGTCTAAGAAATCTAAGAAACTTGCAATGGTAACTCAAGATAATATTTTGAATAAACTAGTTTTATATCAGATTTTGGCTTTAAAAGAAGGGCAAAATTTTATGGATATTTTTTAAAAGTCTGAATCAAACAGGAGTAAACTCTAATTCTTACGAAATCTGATTACATTTTTACATATATATTGTGCCTGAGTACATAATAACATTGCTTTGACATGGTTAAACACAGCAAGAGACTCTTTGAATCTATTTGTTCTTAATAACTTTGGTGATTCTGGTTTTCATTTCATTAACTTCTGCGCTTCTGTGTGACATTCTGACACTTTACTTCAAACTGTCCTTAAAGAGTCATCCACATCTATGCTTAGTTACATTAGATCTCAAATTTTGTCTCTGGGCAGTTCTCTCACCTTGGATCAAAAAGAGTCACTGTTCTGGTTTGGGTTAGAACAGAATAATTCTGTTCTATGATTTTTATTTTTCAGCTAAGTCTGTCTGAAGTTAGCAACATGGTTTTGCAGAGAGTCTGCTTCTAGCAGTGATATCACTCCATGTTTATAGTTAGTACCAAGGATTGGTATGCAAACCAAGGTCACTGCCAGAT
>WEIS01085945.1:1112-12387 GCA_013389965.1 Todus mexicanus
TTTTAATTTTGTGGTTTTGTTTGCAGTATGAACCAAGAGGACCAGGCAGGCCGTTGTACCAAAGAAGAATTTCCTCTAGTTCAGTCCAGGCTTGTTCTGAAGAATTAAGCACTCCTCAAGACAGTCTTGGTCAGTGTAAAGAGCTTCAGGACCACAGTAACCAGTCATCTTTCAACTACTCATCACCTGAGTTGTGGGTAAACTCCTCCTCATCTGCCCCATACCCAAACATTCCATGCAACGGAGCCAACAGAGCAGTTCCACCCCGGGAGTTGTTAGGTAGGTACATGCTTGGGCTTTGCTTCTCTCTCCATTAAGGAGACTATTCAATCTGGAGCGAGCAAGTCTAAATGAAATGGTTGATTGGTTGTTAGTTTGTTTTGTCTTTTCACAAAATGTTTTCCGTCGCCTGCTCAAATCCTGAAGCTCATGTAAGCAAAGATTTTTGAAGTAGTCGTTGTTGTAGTAGTTAAAGGTTTGGTTAGAACAATCTATTTTCATTTACTATCTTGGTACGTTGCTGTTTCAACTGGTATCTGCATTTGTTAGGAATTTTTTTTTTAATTGTAGCTAAATGCGGTTTTCGTTTTATAAATAAATGTCTGTTCAACACTGTCGTGTATCTAATAGATCATGCAAACAAATCTCCATTTTTATGGCTGCTGTGCTGCATTTACAGCTCGCTGACTATGATGATCACATTTAAAGCCCAAATGTGTTTTACAGTGCTAAGGGTTAATGACCAGTGACTTCAGTGTTTCTGGTTCCTATTGATTTTTATCCATGAAATACAACCCCATGAGAATGAGATGCAATGAACTTGTCCTGTACCCGTATTCCTTCCCTGAGAGTGAGGAATCGTGACACCAGGCAGTGCAGCGGCTTAGATTTCATGTACATCAGAAACGGCTGCGGCGCAAGTGTTGGGTTCTAGCAGTGGGGATTTAGGGAGGGCAAGGAGAGCTGCCAGGAATTCCTCACTGTTGATACATGCAGACACTTTCCAAAATAGCAGTTTGAGAGCTTGATTTGCATTGTTTTTTCTGTTGATAGAAAGAAAATGATTTCAGTTTCTATTCAAGATGTTTATTTTGTGGTTTTTTTGTTAGACAGCTCTGGCACAGAGAGCTTTCGTCTTTGGCCCTGCTTGTCTCTTCTTGAGAGCTATGGTTAATTTGGGGAGGCTTTTTTACTTGGGTTCTGGGTGTTGGTTTTTTGAATCATAGCAACTGTAGCAAAGCTGTTTTGCTTATGCTCTTTCCATGTTCATCCTTCTGCAGGTTGGAATTATTATTTTTTGAAATACTTTATCAAACCCAAAAGCCTGTGTTGTGACCCTTCCAGTGAGAAGCTTAACTATGTTTTTCTACTTGTATACTCATTTGATGGTACATTTTTGTGTGTGCACTTTAAAATTAACATCATACATTTAAAGATTGAAGTAATTTCAGAATATATCTGTTCCCCAACTCCTAGGCTATGTTAGATGGAATGCGTACCTGCATTTCAGTGGAGAGTTTCTCTAGCTCGGTAAGACAGCAGAATTCTCCAGACCTTTATTAGGATGCAGGAAATTCGCTTGAGAGCAGTTTTATACCTCTGGTTCAGAGCGCTGTTGTGGGGGTTTTTTTCCTGATAGTTACAGGAGTTGTTAAATGCAGAGCAAGAACATATCAATTAGCAGGAATGCATTCAGACTAAAATATCAATAATGACTTGGTTGGCATTCAGAAGTCTGAATTGCTACTTGAGAAGGAATTATATATGGTGCTGTAAAATTTAATTTTAGCCTATTAAGCCATAAAGCAAGAAGAGTGAAATACTCTTGGTGCTGTCTCAGTGGATAAAGTGTTTAAATTACCATCTATCCCGTTGTGAATTAGCTTACCTTCCATGCCTCTGCTAAATCTGCCCATGCAGAATTGTGGGTTCCGTGTTAGGAACTCTGTAGGTCCATGCCCATGGAGATGTGTTTCACAATGTCATTCTTCTCAGCATTGGTGACAAGGATAATGCAAGATCCAGTAGTTGGAAATGAAGCTAGATAACTTAAGGAGGAGAAATTTCCTAAGGACCCAAAGTGACTAAGCACAGAAAATGAGTGTGAGAGGGGAAAGTTACCAGGAGAGGTTGTTTCAGTTCCCCTTAGCACTCCCTCTGGGGTTACTATGGAGAGATGACAGGCTACCCGGGGAAGTGGTGAAGTCACCATTCCTGGAGGTGTTAAAAAACCAAGTAGATGTGGCACTTCAAGGCGTGGTCTAGTGGCCATGGAGTTGTTGGGTAGAAGGTTGAACTTGATGTTCTTAAAGGTCCTTTCCAACCGTAATGATTCTATGATTCTAGATCTCCTCAGTCAGAGCTCTTCATTTAGACAGACTCTGGTTACTCCTTTTGCAGCTCCTCCGAAGACGGTCAAGCCCACAGAAGAACACCTGAAGGCCGAGAACATCCAGCTCTCCAACTCCTTCAACTACAGCGTGCTGCAGCATCTTGGCCAGTTCCCACCGCTCATGCCCAACAAGCAGATCGTCGAGGCGAACAGCACCAACCAGCAGAACGCTGCTGGCAGCAAGCCTGTCATGTCCTACGCAAGTGCTCTGCGGGCTCCACCAAAGCCCAAACCTCCTCCTGAGCAGGCAAAAAAGAATAGTGACCCTTTGTCTTTGTTTCAGGAACTTAGCCTAGGTAGTTCATCAGGTAGCAATGGCTTTTACTCCTATTTTAAATAACCAGATTATTTTTTTTAGAGAGAATTTAATTTTTATTTGTGTCAGTAGGTCTAAGATAGTTGGGGCTTCACCTGTAGTTGCAAATATTCCCTTTGTTTATATTAGTAAATATATCCTCACTTAATTGCTTTGCTGCTAGACTTGCAACTAATTTTTTTAATTATATTCCATTATTTTGCATTTTTTGATGTGGGTCGGTTTTTTGGAAGCTTTTCTGTAGGAAAACACACGTTATTTTTTAATTTGTGTAATGTTAATGATATGTTGCATTAAACTAGCACCTGTACAACTTTAAAAAAGAAAAAAAAAAGAAAAAAGGAAAAAAAGGAAAAAAAAAGTTTGTCTAAATTGTATTTAAGAAGATTGTAAGTAGCATTTACATTTATTCAATAACATTAGCATAATATGCTGGGTTTCTGTACCAGAAATGGCCAGTTAATGTAAAAATGTATGTTATTTCTGCTTAAATTCATTTAATTTTTTTTTTTAATAAAGGTGCAGCATCTTCTAAATACTTTCAGTTTTATCAGCTTTTTTGTGAAGGGATGCTGCATTCTCAGACTTTTCTAGTTTTAGATTCTGTATGATGTGGTATTGTATTTTCCATCCACCGTAGGGTAAAGTAAAGGCATTCTTTGCAGACACCTATGCCATTGTTTGGAAACATTCAGATAAAAAGTATTGGTATACTTAAAAAAAAAAAATAAACAAAAAAAAACACAAAACAAAAAAAAATCACAAAAAAACCTAAAAATGAAAAAAACCTCAACAAAAACCACAACAAAACNGCCCTCTACATTTTATTTTTGGACAAGCTAGTAATATAAAGCTTGTTTGAAAAGTTAATTTGATAGGTTTTTTTAAATGAATCCTGAAGCTGAAAATAAATTTTTAGGTATGTTGGTGCTTAGTAGATTTAATAACTATTTAAAAAAAAAAAAAGAAAAAAAAAAAAGGCGTGAATTTAGAAAAATACTTTTTGGTTGGTTTGTTTAATTTTTTTTTCCCACTATGCATGTGTAAATGTTTGTAATCTGGCTTTTTCCTTCNCCACTATGCATGTGTAAATGTTTGTAATCTGGCTTTTTCCTTCCCCCTTCTCCAGTGGTATAAAGAATTGTGCCGCTTTAATTTTTATTTTTTCCCCCCCCCTCTGGTAAAACTTTTGGTACATTATTTGATGTTTACATTAAAATGTGACATTATACAAGGAAATTCAGATATTTTGCTAACTGTTTTGTTTGAGGAACATCATTAAAGAAGAGATTTAATGTTTGTCAAAGCTGTATCCAAATTCATCTAAATTTGGGGGGGGATAAGAACGGTTGCCTGGTTATTTATCTAGCCGAGTTCTGCCAAGTTCTCCACAAACCTGGCCCTTTAGGAATATGAACTGAAAAAAAAAAAATTATGGGTTATTTAAAAAGGAAAGAAACAAGTATGAATGAAAACTCAGAAGATAAAACGTTGTCTGTAGCGATTTCTGGTCTTGCACACTGTTCCTGCTCTCGCAGCTGGGGAGGCAGCGAGGAGGGGGTGTAGCTTCTCCAGGAGCCCTCCTTTTACACTTGAAATAACTTGAAATCTGGGAAATATTTGACAGGGACTGAGCTGGGTGTAGTTGCTGGATTCCTCCACTTGCAAGAATTAAGATGCTAGAGCTGTGTGGGGGTGGTTTCAGATTTTTACAGCTGTCCATTGGACACTTTTCTAATGAGCAGCGGCTGCTGCTGGATTCAATCAGATTTTTGCTCTGGTTACAATCAGTTTAGTTACTTTTTTCTTTGCATTTGGCTTCATGTTTTAAGGCGAGGGTCTTTCTGTAATGGGGTTGAGTTAAACTCAGTACACTGCAGAGGTTTGCATATAAATTTTTTATTATAAATCTTTGCTGGTTTATGATTCAGAAACTGATGTGAAAAACTTTTTCCTTTTTTTTTTTTTTGCTGTAAAGAAAAGCACGCATAACTCATTAATTTATTTCCTAATGTCTATACCAAACAAAAGATGTTGGGGGAGGGGAAAGCCCCTGCCAAGTTATGCTTACAACGGATGGCATCAAATCAAGAGCACCCAAAAATGAGTAGAGGCCAAATTCTGCAACCCTGAAGCAAGCAAAACTGTTGTGAAATGGGATTTTGCTGAGCTGACGGCTGCAGAAATAGGTCCCTGGGAAATTCGTTTGCAAGGGCCGGGCGTGTGCCCAGCGTTCAGTTAGCCTCAGTCCTTTGGTTCCAGTGGAACGGTGCCAGCTCTCCTCAGCCGAGCGCCTGGCACTGCTCTGAGAGGAGAAGAATCGGTGTGGCTGAACGTTGTAGTCTGGGAAGAGTTCTTGATGAGATGTGCAAGACTATGACAGAGGAGAGGTAGGGTTCAAATGCACTTCACTTCGCCGAGTTGGCATTGTAATTTCAGGGGTTTCAAAATCACTCATTTATATGGAGCAGTCTTTTGATTCTGTTCACCATATTTGAATATTAAACTAATAAACATCACTTGTTAATTTACTGCTATCTGTCAATTAGTTAAGGGGGAGATGGTCGCATCTCACCACTGTCGTATTGTGGTTTATGCTGGCACTTTACCTACACTGAAAATATTCTGGATAAAGGAGCGTTTTCTCTCTGGCTTACAATTTTGGTTCTTAGAAAAATCCTTGCTGGTTTTGGTTATAAATCCTCATACGTGCTTTCACCCCGGAGTTTGACAATGATGTGGTAGAGATCTCCTGACTATCAGCTTTGGAAATGTTTAGCATGAATCGGTTGCATTTCTTAGAGTTAATTTTTTCCAAAAGATTATTTATTTTGAAATGTCTTATATATAGCCCTGAGAGAGATCTCTTGTTTTTAGAGCAAATTGTCCAATGTTTATTGAAGTCGGAGCTGTTTAAAAAAACCCCAAACTGTATTGTAAACTCTTCTAGGGCTTTAATCGAACTCTTACTAAAATCCAGTTAAGCCTTACAGATGGCTCCAGTGCGCACTGGCTCCGGCTGCGCTGTCAATATGGAGCTGTTGCAGTTCCAGTGCAGATTCAAAATGATGGCTTTGGTTTGCATGAATTGTCTCAGCTCAGAGGAAATCAGTGGAGGCTTGGGCATATACACCAGCCCAGTGTTTGGCTCCTTAATTATTTTTTTTTTTTAATACTTAGAAGTACAGTTAGTGCCAAATCCCATGCTCCTTGTGCGGGAATAAACCCGCCATTGTTTGTGGAAAGTATAAATGACAAGATCATCCAGATCTAAATTTAGGAAGCTTGTATTTAATATCAAGAATCAGCTCTGGTTTCGTTTTCTCTAATTCCAGTTTTTCATGAGAAAAATCTCGATGTCTTCTGGGAGCGTGTCAGTGTAGCATTAAGAACTAATAAAGAATTGAGAGAAAGATTTTTTTTAAAAAAAATAAATTATTTTGACTCTACAAAAATTAAACTTTTTTTTTTTTTTTTTCATTTCCCATGGAGCTTCTACTCTTTAAAAAGGCACTTGGTGACCGCAGCTGGTGGGTTTCCCTGGGCGTATCTGAAGACTGAGTTCTTAGGAAGCTGCGAGCTTTAAACCTGGCCCTCCTAAGTCAGAGCAAGAAACTGGAGGAGGTGCTGCTCTCTCTTCCTGAGTGCAGAGGTCACATGGAGATGAATTCTGAAATAACATTTGCACCGTTTGGCAGTCTAGTACTTTCCTTTGGTGTCCTGGGTAAACTGTTGTGGTGTGGGATGTGGGTGTGCTTGTCCACGGCTTGCCCGGTTCCCTCCTGCCTTTCCTACCTGCTGTCAGCAACAGCTTCTGCCAAGGGACCCGCTGCAGCCGAGGGCTCGGGCAGAGCTTTCGAGGTACGGCCCTGCCTCGCTTCAGCAGTTCTCAGGCTGCCGTGGGCTCTCCTGTTGCGTGTTGGTGTAGGACGCTCCAGTGCAGCGGATCCACCTGGGGATGTGTGCTCAGGTCTGGCTGCAGTGCCCAGCTCCTTGTGACCAAGAGCACGTCACAGACGCAATTCCCTGCTCATTCCATCTAGTGTGAATCATCAACACGTAGCTGCGGTTCAAATGGCAGCCTCGAGTGTTTCTGTAATGCAACCAATAAATAGCTGTTAGGTGTAGAAGCTGACTAGTTGGAACCACAGCCCTTGCATCCCTATTTTCTCCTGGAAGTTGTCACCTAGTATGGTTTGTATAAAATTGTCCGGGCTGTGGCATTACTCGCCCGTAGCAGGACGTGAATGCTGCCATGAGCTTCACAAACCCTGCAAGTACCATTCCCTGCTTTGATTAATTAATGTTTTGTTCCCAGATTTGTCAAGTTCAGATGTTTTTCTGGGTGGGTTCTGGTTTGGGGTTGTTGGTTTGGTGGGGGTTTTTTGAGATCATGCTCTATAAGCAATTCTTTTGGTATGTATTAATAGCTCCGCTATAAGTAGCGCTGAGCACAGTGTTTGACCACTCCGAATTTTCTTTCGAAGCGAGCTCAAGCATATCAGAATCTGCACATTTCCAGAGCAATCAGCCCCTGATGCTTCATGCTCTGCCCGTGTCATCATTCCGCTCATTTCATTTGTTTTGTTAGTTTAAGTTTCTGGTTTTCCTAGAAAAACTGCAGACAATTAACTTGTCAAGATGGACAGCAGTGATCTATGGTGCCTGTAAGAATTTGCACATTGTATTGCTTGAGATGAAATATGGGCTGTTTCTGTTGGTACAGCAATACCTGTGCCAGCCTCTTTTCGTTAGTTGTGTCGGGGAGCAAGGATTGAATCATTTGAAATTATTGGGGTTTTGTTTCACTCAAGGAAAGTAAAAGGATTTACAGCAGGTGCGCTGAAAACGTCAATTCAGTGTGAGGTTTTCTGGCGACGTTAGCGTTAGTTGAGAAATGTTGAAACGTTTTTAACCTTATTAAGGATTAGTCAGTGCTTCTGAGAAATTACAGGAAATGCTCTGTGATCTGAGTTTTCCAAGACTAGTTAGAAGCTGATGTTGTCAGTCCATTTTCCATAAGGTTTACTTCCTCCTCGAGGGCAGATACTTGCACAGGACCGGCTGTAAAGCCATTGTGGTGCTCCCAGTGAGACCGGTGATACCGGGCATGAAGCAGCCGGAGCCCTGGGGTGCAGCCCTGCCAAAACAGACTCATGCTACTGGTTCTGCTAAAATGAAAGTAGGCCAGAAATTGGAGTTTATTCCCTTCTCTGCATTTCCTTGTAACAGGCAGCAAAGCAGCTCCAGGTCTGTGTAGATGCAGAGTGTGCGTATGTGATGTGTGTGGCTTACAGCTTCACAGGAGCCAGAATGTCGATTGAGTCTGACAAAGCAAGAACAATCTCATCCTCTACTTGAGTCAAAACAAAGATGTGATGCTCTTTCCCTGCCCCTTGGTGATGTTGGAAAGGCAAAATAATTTAAATGAGTGCATTTAAAGTGGGTCATTGTTGTGCGTAGTTTATGGTACAGAGCAGCCTCATACTCCAGTATCTAAGTTATAAAAGTAATCAAACGTTCTAAGGGGCACTGTCCCCTCATGGGGAGTGGAAGCTTATTTTAAAGGCAGTTTAAGCTGAGGTTTAGTCTATAAACAGTTTCTGCACATTGGTCAGGTTCCTGGCACACAAACGTCCGACTGCAGAGCACTGGATGGAGCCCAAGGGCTTGGGGTCAATGTCCGAGGCCCTCCCAGGGGCTGGCAGGATGCAGCGCTGCAAACAGCCGACTCTTGACATTGGGGACCTCTTGCATCAGGTACGTTCCTCAAGAGCTATCAAGCCCAGGAGAGAAGGTGCCCCTCTGCAGGGGGCCCAACGATCTCATGGCAGGGCTGGGGGGAATTCTCCAATTTTTCAGACTTTCTGGAAATCTTTTCCACAACTGTCAACGTAAGGAGAAAAAGGATGTGGTGGCCACAAGGAAGCAGCAGAGCGGAAAGGCATCAGTGAAAAAAAGAAGTAAATAGGTGAGTGTACTTGTGCCCTCGTGAACTACCTACCAGGGTGGTCAAACACCCGAGTGTCGTACGAATACTGGCCCTTTGCAGGCACAGACTAAGGGAAAAGCAGGGCTTTGTGCCCAGATTTCTGAATGAAACCCTCCCTGTGTGCACTCACCAGTGCTCCCTTGGGTGCTATGAACCCGCTGTCCTGTGAGCTTGGGGCGAGCTCTTCATCCCCAGCCCGGCTGGGCTGTTTCTGCTGCGGTTCCTCTGCAGACAAACGCTGTTCTGAGCTCAGCTGCTTGCTAAACAGGCGGGTTTATTCTCCGAGGTTGTTAGTCTGACACCTTCTCTGCACATTGAATTCACACAACACAGTGTTTAAAAATAAGGGAAGCAGATTCTCTCTGTGCCTTGTGCCTAACAGCAAATCTTACTCTGGCATAAACAAAAAACTTCTCATCTTTGGTTGCGTTTGACTCGGAGATTTAACCTTTGGGTTTGCAGTGGGATGGGCAGACGTTAGCAACCAAAATCTCACAGCACCGTGTCACATGCCCTGGGGCACCTTGGTGCAGGCATCCTGAGGAGGGGCTGGGCAGCAATGCTGGTTTGTGGAGTGGCAAATAGCAACATGCCCAAGGGACCCATGGCTGAAGGTTTCTGTGGGTCTGGTAGTGGCAGGACCAACGCTCAGAATTTCATGGTGGCTGGGGGTGTAGTTACTTGTTCTACAAATTAATCTGCCTCTTCTTCTCTCTGGTGCGTTTCCCACTCGGTTCTTTGTCTGTGTCCCAAGCCCTGTGTGCTCCTGTTGGTTGCATGGCCGCTGCGTCCCCATCCCCATTCACTCCGACGACTCTCTGCCAGCGAGGATGTTTCTTTCAGGTTTTCATGCCACATCGCTGAAGTTTTGGTGGTTATTCTCTGCTATTTGCTCGACCAAGTGAGTGAAAACTGAAACTGATTACAGCTCCTGTTCCCGGCATTATATTCTTTTTCCTTCATGAAGGCAAATTACCTTTATTAACTCTCTTAAAACATATTATCGGCTCTCTGGCAGAGAGATTTAGATATGGCAAAGCAAACCTGCTGGAGGAGCAGCGCCTTTCCCGCTGTGAATACCAATGACCAGTTTAATGGATGGGTCCCTCATCAGCATTTCTTAATATCTGGAAAAAGAAAATGAAGTCATCCTCATGCTTCTCAGTCTTGCAGGGATCACATAAAGCAGTAAACGATCCAAAAGCCTCAACTCAGAGCAGACAGAGAATAAAACTCTGTGAATTTGAGGCATCTAGCTCAGCTGCCTGAGTTGCTGACTTTAGATGTAGGGTCTCTGGGCCATGAGCTGTGCGTTTTCTCTCCCTCATGAGTAAAATGAGCCCAGAGAGTCTGTAGAACCTCTGGATCCAGGCCAAACCCCAGCACTCGCTGGGAATCTTTCCTTTGTCCTCACTGGGACTTGGACAAAGCGGTTCAGTCCTGACACAAGCAGGAGTGTGCATGAGACAGGTGAGACCTTCCAGGATCTGCTTGTCTGAAACATGTAAGTCTTGCTCTTGAACATCACCAAGGGGAGTGAGCAGCTCCTTGGCTGAGCACCAAGTTGGTCCATCAGGATAAGAAGACACCTAGAAATTACTTTGTCCCAGAAGCAAGAGAGGGATGGTGCTTCAGAAAAGGTGTGGATGAAGGGCTTCCTGGGGACACAGGACTTGCCACTGTCTGCATGGGGTGATGAACTTAGACCCATGTCCCCAGACCTCACTTATCTCAATCCGTTGTATGTCTAATGTGAGGCTGTTCTGATGATGGTGGCGGAGCTGAGGGTGCCTTTGTGCCTGCCGGCTGCTTTGCTTGGATTGGTCTGGGTTGTGTATGTTTGGATATCCCAATCTGGGGTCAGCCACCACAGGGGACACACCAACCACTTGCCTTTCTGCAGTCACATGTACAGGATCTCCCTAGAAACTAGCCTCTGTTTTCCAGAACAATGAAAATGCAAATTAAGAATGTCAGCTCTGTACCCAAAAATAAGATTTCAGAACCATTTAGCATTTCACAGTGGTTCAGTGACAACTTGAAGACTCGCAGTTGTCTCTCACGATGAGAGACAGGCAGAGCTCCCCAGCTCATGCTCAGAGCTGAGCACCAATGAATGCCTCAGCCCAAAACTTTATAATGTGTGTGTTATTTGTAGTGCTTTTCGACTTCAAAGAGCTTGAAAAACATTAATGCAACTTCACAAAAGGCTTCTGTTCTCGCTGCCACTCTGCTGATGGGAAAATGGAGACATGCCTGAGCCTGGCTGGGGCTGCTGGGGCTCAGCGCGCCTGGCTGGGGTCTGGCTGACAGCAGGGCCATGGGCAGCCCCTCCTACCAGCACAAAATTGCTGGGTAGTTTCTTGAAGTATTTGAACATGTCACAATTTCAGATCTCTTCAAATTGATCAGAAATTTTCTGTTCCAGATACTGATTTTCTTCAGAACTCTGGACGCACGCGTGGAGGAAAGGACACTTCCGTGCCCTTTTCTCCTGGTGTTTTTAATGATTGGCTGAAACCCCTGCAATGTAAAAGACACTTTTTCCTACCTGGGAGGGAAAACGCTGGGCAGG
>WEIS01085984.1:0-12924 GCA_013389965.1 Todus mexicanus
CTGCAAAGAAAGACACTGTGTTTGGTGTGATAATGTAACTTAAGGTCATATTTTGCCTTCAGCCATCAGCGTGTGCAAATGCTGTATGACTAATGAGGCAGTCTCAAATGACTATCCTGTGCTCTTTTTCTACAAGATCCTTTGTTGTGTTTGCAATCCCTCCTGACAGGTGGTGAAGAGGCTGCCTTTCCCCTGGGCTTCTGACTTGATCTGGAAATCCAACAGCACTGTGGGTTTCTGGCCATAAGGGACTTCTCTCTCCTCCTCTTCCAAAAATGTGCTAAAAGGAAAAACTGCCTTTTGGTTTGCCTGTCTTGCTTTCAATTTGTTTTCAGTCCCTTTTCTTTTCCTTAGGGGACTTTCTCCAACTTGGGGAAGCTTTGTTCTTTCTGACATGTCAGATGTTGGCCTGGCCAATTCACTTGCCAGGGGTGAGAGAGACAGACAGACAGATGTGGCGAAAATGGGCAGGATTGGTGCAATGGCCACGGGGCTGAGAGATGAACTAAGGTTCTCCTCGCTAGCCCTCTCTTTCACAGGCAGAAATGACTCAGCTTGACAACACAGAGAACTTTCAGATAAGCTGCATTTAAAAATGATAGATTAAGGCACGCAACTCATGAATGACTCAGCTTGTCAGCATTCATCACTTGAACTCTGACCCTTCCTCTTCTGCTCTTAGGTTCTCTAGCCCCAGTCCATTGCTAGGGGTTAAAGGGACAAACAGACAATATTTTCAGACGTTGCACACTCCAAATGTGTACTTAAACCAAGATGCTTTTAAAAAGGAGCTGCTTTTCAGGAAGCACCGAGTGTCTTCTGATCTGAAAAATCAAGTCTCATTAAGGATGTCCACACTGGACATCTTCAAAATATGAAAGCTCAGGAAAAAACCACCCTAACTAACTGTGACTCAGCTTTCTTGGAAAAATACCCTAAAGATCTGCAAGGGACTTTTCAAACAATCTTCTTAGAGGAGAAGTCCCTGCTGTATCAGACCAATACTTCTGGTGTACAGATTGACCCAAACAGGCAGGTAAACTTTGCCTTTTCCCTGTTTTAATGTAGTTTGAAAACTTTGTTTTGCCTTACAGTTCCACAACTTGTTCCCTCTCTGACATCCAAATCCACATTTCTGCTTTGCTCTGAACTGGAGAGAGGAGAAAAAAAAGACATTGATATGAATTTGTTTTGATCGGATGCCTGACCCTCTCTCCTCTTCTCTATTTTTTTTTTTTACACATTGAAGGGGATCCATCAAGATAATTTCCTGTTATTAGATCTGAAGTGTTTTGAATTTGAAATGCCTTTTCACTTAGGAAGAATTGATGCCTATAACTTGTAATGTGTTAGCAGTTTTGTATAGTGCCTGACAGCCCAAACTACATTACAGATAGCTAATCCCGGTTGCTGAGCTCCATTAAAGACTAGATCGTATCTGTTAATACAGCCATAGTGTTTGGGTCATTGTGCTGATGTAAGGAGCACAGCTGCCTGGAGAAAGATTATGATGTGAGGGGACATCTTTATTCTGTTTTCAACTGGAAAAAAATGTATGAGAGATACACTGGTCGTGATTGATTAAAGATATGAAAAGGATTTTATGAGCCGTCTTGCGCACTCCATGTTTTCCATTCTGTTTGTCATTCCTCTGTGTTCGGTGAATAAATAAATACATAAATCCAAACCTTGAGGATAATAGCCATAAGGCTCATAGCTGTTCCTCTTACGTTCAGTGGCTTTTTTGTTATAATGGGCTAAGGACTGTGACTCTCAGGAATCAGTCCCCAGCTCTGGAACTAATCTGCTATGTAGTCCTGGGCCCCTTATGTATTCTCCCAATATTTTTTCACTATATCTGTTTAAAATTATAAACACAATATGGCAGTGGCTTTCGTACTCTCTCTGTGTGCTTGCAGTTTCTATCATACCAGCAATCCAGCCCCAACCTGCTTCTCTGTGCACTGTCCAAGCAATCTGTAATTCCCCATCTACTGGATTTCAGAGCTGTGTGCTGTTCTGCCAAGTAAATATTGATACCTCATTTCCCAGTACTGGCTGTTCAAGGGACACTCTCACCTAAAGCTTTCAATCTCCTTATCTTCCTTCTCCTTACATTATCAGTAACATCCAGGGTTGGAGATCCTCTGCACATCGAATAACATTTTCTTTCTTCATCTTTCGGTGTCTTGAGAGGTTTCTGTGTGTTGTGCTATAGCCGGTGTTCATCTGATTCCCTTATCTAGGCAGAAGCATAAACTGTGCTGTCTCTGGCTCTGTGTCCATCTCACCACGATTGCCACGGCTGTTCATGTTGGAGGTTGTACTCTGACAGAGCAATGTATTCCTCCGCAAGGCTGGGAAGGAAGCAGTTTTACAAAAAATAAAATCACATTAAGCATAGCATGTGTTTCATGCTCCTTTAGCGTCTTATCCTGCTACAGAGTGTTGTAATTCCCCTGGCTGCTTTTGAATTCCATGTCACACTTTTAAATGTGGTTTGGTACATTCTCTACATGCTCCGTCAGTAGAGTTCTGCCAATAACCTCAGCACATGAGCACTAGGAAAGCAACTACTGACTCTGCTTCCCTGTGTGCTGAAGTGTGCGGGTGCCACAAATGTAGATATGTGCCACCCTGCAAGAAACTGTCATCCTGCTGCTGGAGCCACACAAGAGCCTTTTCTTACCAAGGCAGGATTTTTCTTGATTGGGCCACTCATCTACAATTTTGTCTAGAGCAATAGGGCGTACACGCAAATAGATGCTCGAGTATGTTATTTTGAATTCACTTTCAAAGCAGAGGAGTCAACGCTTCTTGTAATGGTCTTAAACGTTCTTATCATGAATTAGAGAAAATTATCTTAAACTTCAACAAGGTTTGACAAATCCACTTCGGAAGTCCGTTCAAAGGAATGTTCAGGAGTGTCTTCCAGGGAGACACAACAACCCTGGTTGTCCTTACACCAAGCCAAATCTCAACGATTGCATCTTTGCTAGGAAAGAAGAGAATACGTGACTGTGGAAACCAACTTTTAAAACCCCTGAATTAATGATGGAGTTGGAGTCAGCCACTGAGACCGAGGGGAAGACACAGAAAGCAATGAGGTTCTTTGGGAGAAGGTATAGAGGAAAGGGCTAAAAAGTGCTTGTTCACAGTGAAAGGTGAAGAGAACACAGATCTAGTGTAAGAGTAATTATGTGTATTGACTTTAGCCCCTCTTGAGCAAAGGGTGGTATGTTTGCTTATTGTCTAACAGCAGCCTCATGTATTCTACCTTCCCATACTCCCTTTGAAATTACTATTTATAAATGCACCCAGTGTGCCAGAGCATTGCCTCTGAGTTGGCTGCACGGGTATAAAGGAGCCAAATTCAATTCCTCCCTGGTACTTAAGTATATATTTGATTTGAAGACAAGGTAGAAGCTAGATTTCAGAGCAGTCTTTCAGACGTATATTGGTTCTTTAAGCCAAGAAACAACAATCAGAAATGATTTGCCAAGAAAACCAGCAGATACTATTCCGAAATGGATTTTTAAACTGAGAAGTTTTTGTTTAGCCACAGCCATTCTTCAGGGCAACATCGCAGCTGCAGCTGCAGTTTAGATACTTTGAGATGTTTGCGAAGATTAATTAGCTGCCTAAATGGAAACTGAGCTCTGATGAAAGTCTGGCCCTTGAGGGCACTGAGCCTCAGGCTTGGTATGCTTTTGAAAAATCTCCCTCCAGAGGACTCAGTGGATGCACTTTTCTGACCTGAGCTCATGCATTAGAGAAGAACCTTAGAGTTATTTCAGTACTTCCAGAAGTTCAGGCTCGTTCTTTAAAACGAACAACCCAACACTTCCCTAGCTCGCTGAGAAGTGACGAAAATCCCCAGAGCCTTCCCTTTTCATAGAAAGTCTGTATCAGGTAGTCAGTCTAGAGAGCAGACGGGATGTAGATGTGTGTTTTATTAACTACATAGTGAGAACCCAAGCTGCAAGACCTTCTTCCTTCCTGATGCCCTCTCATCCCTGCCCACCTGGTGTCCCTTCACCCCACAGCCTGCCCAGCCCTCTCTTCTCCACAGGTAACTGTGTGAGCTGGGCTCCTCCTTCCCTGCCAGCCTTCCCACCTTGCTCTCCTGCTTCGTTCCCTTTGCCAGAGCCCTGCTTCTAGGCTGCTGCTGACTTAGTGCATTTTGCAAACTTGCAATTTCATGCTGCATTTGTTGCCATGACAACTTTAGGGGGGAGTTCAAAGTAGGAGAAAAAAGTTCGAAAAAATCTCCAAACTCTTGAATCAGCCCCTTATTACAACATGCAGCTATGTTAGCAGGGGAGTCTGTAAGGAACTTTTTAACATGCTCAGGCACTTTGGAGACCTCGCTGAAGGTCCAAGCTGCTTGCCTTCTCCTCTTCCTCCTTAGAGCTGCCTTCCCTCATCTCTTTCTTAGAAGGTAACCAAGAAACCACTACCTTCGATGGTACCCCCAGACATACCCTATCTCAGCAGCAGCTTCTGCAAGGTGTCTTGTTCTCTCTGCAGGGACTGTCCCATCTCTTGGGAATCTGGGACCAGCCTCCAACAGACACAGCAGCAACATGGGCACTACTCAGTGGCAACAATGTTTTACCTTTTTCTGTCATCCCAGCAACAGATCTATCAGCAAGGATGATGGAACACTGGTTTAAGCTTGTTCACATCCCTCCACCCCCTCATCTTTCCAGTTACTGTGGCTAGAGGAGCAGCAGCCCTTAAATGAAAACTTTATGGCAAGGAGCCCGACACTATTTCGCTATGAAGATACATGGGGTGGCTGGTAGCTAATGGATGTCAGCACTCAAAAGGATAATCTCTGTTTCTCTCTCATACAATTTAACATTGTATTTCCCTAATTTGAGGCTGATTTAGTCACTGGGGTATTTGGATGCCTCTTCTATGGTGTCGATAGTTAATTAAACAGATGTTGCAGAGGGAATCATTAATTTTAGTGCTGCAGATGGGAGCGGAATGACTTTGTGAAGTTAATGTTTCAGCAAAACAATAGGCTTCTGTCATCAGTTGGTATAAACCAAGTAAATTAAGAGAACAAGGAGAGTAAAAGAGAGAGCTTCGAAAGAATATCAATTATTCATTTTAGAATTATACTTTTTTCCCCCATAAATCATCTTGGGAGGAAAAGAGGGGAAAAATCTGCAAAAGATGGGAATAGAACAAGAGAGGAATCCCCAAGTTTGCAGCCCATAAACAAGTTTAATGTTGCTCTCACAGGGCTCCTGCATGAGCACAGATAGCCAAGGGCCAGGGGCTGCAGCTGTGAAGAGCCTTTGGTTGTTACCCACCACACAACTTCAGGCAAGAAAGCCCAAGAAAAATTTCAAGACCACCTGAAGTCATGTCAATAAAGACAGAAGTCTTTTCCCATGCTTAAAAAGTAGCTGGGCACAAGCATCTTCCTTTTTTGAAGGCTGGGAAACTTTCCTCCCTCCAGGCTGGGCGTCCCATACCTATTGACAAGGTCTCCTAGGACAGCAGGCTGGATTTTCAAAAGCATCGAGGTATGGTGATAGTTTTCTAATCAGAAGTTGATATGTTTTATAACTTTCAGAAACCTCAGAGCCAGTGTAAAAAGCCCCCAAAACACTTCTGAAAACATTGCTGTAGGGCTGCGCCTGTGTATCAGATGTGGCTCTTCTGCCGTGGAAGTGGAAAACCTTCAAAAGCTCGAGGTCTTCGTAAGTTTCTTGCTGGCAGTAAGTGCCACTAATTTCAACTGAACAGAGCTTTCTATTTTTGAACTAAAAATAACAGAGGGAAAATCCAGCTGCCCCTGAACCATAAAACATCAGTGGAAGAAGAAGATCAGGGAAACAAATGAAGTTCATTTATGGTGTTGGAGTGGAAGTGCTTACTTGAGTGCCTCATAATATGAAAATTATGTTCCTTTTTTTCAGACAGATGAGTCATTTGACCAGCCAGACATCTATATGAACACATCTATGTCCATTTATATTGTCTTCCTCTTTCTCATATGAGCATGTTTTTTTCTTTATTACCAGCTACTCCTTTCTCCAAAAACAATAATCAGTGGTTATTCTCATTTATTTGATAAGGCCAAACAATTTCAGTGCCCAGAAAGTAATTATGAATTTGGCAGTTCTGATTAATAAATCTTTCATGAAGCATGCTCCATTTTGTCCACAAACATCATCTTCCAGCGATTCATTGAGAAAAATATGAAGAAATAGAGAAGATACAAAGCGAAAAAAGCCCACATTCGTCCTGGCAATAAAGTTCTAAATCTCAATCTTACGTGAGTAAGGTGAATGTCACCATTCAATTTATTTCTTTAACACTCAGTCTATACTCACTGTTTTGTTTTAATGGATACTGGTCTTGTTTTACTCTCGCTGAGTTTACAGTGCCATATACTTCGTTAGCTTCAGCTTCACAATCAGAATGTCCCACATTATTTTTAGGAGCTAATTTCTGTCCTCAGTCTTGCTGCAGAGTAGGATCGCACAGCTTGAAGACCTCGTCTTGTTACACGTGAGCTAGCTTTTGCATCAAACACCTGTTAAACCGGTCAAACGCTGGCTGCAGTTGGCTAAAAAGAAGTGTCTGGTACATTTTGAGAAACCATCAAGTATCCCAGCTAGTTGTTAGTATACCAGCCTGCTCTTGGTCCTGTGTTGTTTCAGCCAGCCCCGTGCAGATGTTTAGGATGCTGGAGGATCCCTCAGATGGTGCTACTAATCTTCTTTTCAGCCTACTGAGTTGTTCCCCTTAGGCCTTGCAAAGAAATCTCTGTGGTATAGGCTTCAGCAGTAGGCACTGATGTCACTCATAACCAAAGAGAATAAATTCAGCACATTCCAAAGTGTCCTGCTGAAAGACTTCAAAAAGGCTGTGATTTTTTGCCTGGCAAAGACTGAATATGAGGGTACAGAGCACACAGGATCCTGAGCCCTGTCTGCTGTTGCAATATATTACACTGAATTGAAGGACTTTGGCTGCTTCCTTTAGGAAATATAATTCTCATTAAAGGCATGAAATTGAGCTCCTTGGAGACCTAAGTCTTTGGTCTGCTGAACAATCCGAACATAAGTTTTCAGCAATACCAGCTTCTCGCTCTATGTGCTTGTCTCTCAGCAGCGGCCTACAGGGATTTGCTTCTTACAGTGAGTCCTTGCTGTGTTTGTTCACTGGTGTCCCTTCAATACCCGCTCGCCAGGATGGCTTTTCTCGTACAGAATTCTCTAGAGATCTGGATCCCAACCACAAGAGCACTTTTGTTTCCCTCTCCCCCAGCACAGGTCACGAAGCACCCATCAAGCAATGGTTTCTGGGCTTTCCCGATCCTGCTCAAATAAGCAGTAGAGTGTCTTGAAGGGGACTGGATCTCACCACGGCTGTGGGAAAGGACGTTCACAATGCTCTCTGTCAGATGTCTTTATCTCCTCCCGAGGTCCTGGAGAGCAGATGCTTCCTAGGGGTCATAAAGACCCCCCGGGAACAAGGGAACCTCCAAAGCAGGTTGATTCAACAACATTTTCCCCCTGAGCTTGTCCTCTTGAATGGTGTCACAGTGCCACTTCGTGGTAAGCTTCCTGGGAGCCACCAAACCATCCAAAGTGCGGGGCCCCCCAAAGAGCACGCTGGCCCTCTCCTCTTCAGGGAGCCTTAGCATCCTGCTGCAATTCCTTTTCTGCACACCGCATCACCTGCCAGTGGCGTCTGCCTCTGCAAGAGGTAATTGATTCGCTTCCCCTTTAGAGCCCTAATTAAGAATGCACTGTATTAAACTTGAATGCATTGGAAACAATTAGCTTCCTCTTTTGTCTCCTCATTGGAGCCGGCAACGCGAGGCAGCCAGGTGTCACGTTCAACAAATCTCCATCAAGTGATTTCTGTGGAAGGAAATGAAGTTTGAAGAACTCCTTTGCTGCTCCTGACACTTTGGCTCTGACCTTCTCTCGCTCTCAGCTTATCTCCATGGAGATGCTCATTTTGCAGATTGGCTCCATCTTCTGCCAGCAGCCGCGATGCTTGGAGGCAGAAGGCAGGGGCCTAGGCAGGGAAGTGAGGCTGTTTCATGGATTCATTGCTGTTCTTTTCAATATAGGAGCACTTTAAAACAGGCAGTGGTATCTGCTTCTCCTGCAGAAGGCGTGTGGTTTGCACCATGTTGACCTCACGTCGTTAGCTGAGACCCCAAAGGAGGAGAATTTTAGCTTGAGATAGAAGATTCTGTGGCATATCTTTACCTTGCTGCCAAGTCAGCGGCTCTCATGGCCCCGATGACAGGTCTGCACTTGTTTTCAGAGAAGTCTGATCATGTCCATACTCTTACCAGAACTGGGAAAAAGAGAGTGGTGTTTGCTCTGTCCCAGAACCACAACAATAATACCTGTTCACAGGCAAAATGTCCAGCTGGAGGCACAGTGCACATCGCTACAGGGATGCTGGACACAAGACTAGCTTCACTGGTAAGGCTGATTGTGACGTGTAAATTAAAAAGAATGTTTGGGACAGAGGGGAAAGTAGAACATTTAATAATAAGTCTACATCTGCAGAAGTCTCTGTAAAATTGGAAGCCCAAGATGAGTGTCTGCACTCAACAACCAGCTCCAAATCCTGTGTAACATTTGGTTCAACTGATATCCACAGCAGCAAAGCTAAGCTTCTGTGAAGTCTGAGGGGGGATCTACACCCTCTGCAGGGAAGGAGGCTACGAGTAGGGCTGTGTTCAGTGCACTCAGTAAAAGCACTGGTCGGGAAATTTCAACAAACCATTTTTCACCAGAAAATGCTGAGTCTCTGAAGCAGGCTTTCTGTGAGGATAAAGGGGCAATTTTTCCTCATTTTAGCAATTCTAAATATTACGACAGCTTTAAGTGGAAAAATGAAACCAAGAAAAGCCCTGCTTGAAAGTTAGGGGTTTTTTCCACCGTGTTTCAGGGTGTAAGTTCATTATGATGAAAACCAAAAGAAAATCAAAACAAGAAGTGTAAAAGTGAAAGGAAACTTTTAAGACTCATATAAAATTAAAATTCATTGATCTGATGAGAGGTGCTTTTCCCCAGTGTTTGTTCCTACCACATTTTATTTTTTAACTTCAAGTACTAGGGAGAGGAAAAAGATGGCAAGATCCCACATGAAAGGGAAAAGGCTCCAAGCCCAGGACGAGCCTCCAGGCCAGGCTGTGTTTGCAGCAAGCAGCCGTGGTGAATGACAAATTACAGCTTCTCCTGACTTTGGGTATCAGAGGTAGAATCCATTTTAGGGCCAAACTGCTTCCCTGGCTTGCCTGGGACCACCTGCCAAGGAGGAGCTGGGGGAGTTAGCAGCTCTCAGAGGTCGTTCCACCAGGCTCAGCTGTAGCTGGGAGCGATGTGGGAGGAGGGAGAAAGTGGTGCCTGAGGCTTTGCCCAAGCTTCCTCTGCGTTTAAATGCCGACTCAAGCTGAAGCCAAGGCTCTACCCAGTGCCAGATCGCTTGCCAGCCAGATGGTACCTTCTGAAGTTCTACCTTCATCTAGGCTTCAGGGATGCAGTGAAGGTGTTTACAGGCAAGTGTCTCTTCCTTCTTTCCTCAGTGATTTCACAGCCCTGCCTGCAGATTTACACTGGAGTAAGTTGAGAGCAGAGTGTACTCTGAGCTCCAGGGCTCCAGCATCAGCCCTTCTGCTGATAAGGGCAAGTCTGGATATTGACATGAGTCTCCCTTCTGTATGCAGGAACCTCTGTCCTTTTCTCAGTGCTGCTTATGCTTCCTTCTGCCTTCCTTGTGCTCTCACATCAAGCATCCCTTAGAGAGTTAAAGCATTGTCTCCTCTCTCCATCGGTTCTATGCTGTTGTTGCTAGAAGTAACAAAGGTTTTCCTTGTTTATTTACTCTGCAAAGGTTGGTGGTTTTTTTTGAGATGGTTTTGTTGTACTTGCTTTTTGAAAAAGATCTATTGAAGAAAGTAAGTTAGAGTTGGAAATATGCACAACATGGGTGGAACTTCTTTTCCCATGTGCTCAGCTTCTGGTGGAATTAAGACAATGGGTAGTAAAATAAAAAGCAGCACGTATCTGAATCTTTAGGATATGAAAGAAGCTGAATGGTGAGGGAGGAACAGAGGCAGAAGGCCTGTGCCAGGGGGTTCAGGGCTGGAGATTCAAGAGCGGATGGAGTTTTCTGCATTGCTGTTTTCCGTCTTGCCAGCCAGGCAAGTGGAGAGCGGCCTCTTGGGCCCAGCANAAGATTGGATACTGCACTTAGTTGCAGGGTTTAGCTGATGTGGTGCTGTTAGGTCATAGGCTGGACTCGATGATCTCAGAGGTCTTTTCTAGCCTTAATTATTCTGTGATTCTCAGCCCTTTTCTTGCCACCCACATCTGTCAGTCCATCGCCAAAAATGGTTCTTACCACCCGATGTGATTAGTGTCTGTAGGGATCAGCGAGAAGGGCCCTCATTCAGTACAACCCAAACTAAAATTTGTTGCAGTTGTGCCAGAAGCAATAAACTCTGTAAAAAGTCAGCTGTAGTGCTTACAACTTCTGTTTTTCTGGCAATTTTTGATCCCACATAAAGCTGAGAACATGGCTACAGTCTTCAATTGCTGCTGAAGAAATAGTTGTCTCCTTTTTGAGTTACCTACTCATGGCAGGACAACATGGGCTGGCAGTAAGAAGCACAGCAGAGCTTGTTGAAAACGTGTTGGTGATGGAATAAGTTGAAAGACGGGAAAGGGATGGTGGGAGAGAGGGGGAAGACTGAGTGAGAAGCAGAAGGATCACACATGAAGATGTAGAGAGATGTGGAGTTACAGATCTGACACTGAAGAAATACTGTCTGGAGAACCATCAGAGGGGACAAGCCAGCCCTTGTTAAAGGTCTCTTTGCCTCTTTGTAGGGGTGATAATTTGGAAGATCAGAGCCTGGCAGCAGAGCATGTCTGGATGAGAGTGAGAACATGTCTTCCTTCCCCTTTAAAGAACAGAGGAAGCCACAAAGCAACATATGGAGTTGCAGCAGAGTTTGCCAACACCTTCTGTTTTTTGAGGGCCAGATCCAATAAAGGACATAGTTGGGCACAGTTTTGTTTTATTTTTAAGCACCTGAAGTGAACTACATGTTTTAGAAGGTTGATCTAAAAACTTGGTGCTCAAACAGAAATCCTGTGAGCAATACAAAAGAATATGAAGTTCTGATCAAGTTTAGAGAGCCTAAAGACCTCTTCTGAGGGTGATTGCAAAAGCTTTTCTTCTGAAGACCTACATAAAACTCCCTCTTTGTTTGAAAATGCTATTGCTGTAGTGTGCATGAGACCACCTCCCTGGTGGAAATGTTCCCCTAGGAAAAGGTAGCCCTTCAGTCCCATGCATCAGACTGGGTGAAGGGGTGTCACACCAGTGCCGTCTCCCTTCCAGGAAGGGTCCCAGCCACTGTGTAGAAGGTGGGTTGGAGACTCTCCATCCTTCCTGCTGAAGCCAGACATGTTGTGCAAAGTATGAAGAAGTTGGGAGCTTCAGTGAGCCCTCACAAGGACTGAGTCACTGCAAGACATGCAGGAAAAGGGACTTGTGGATTCTGGTCTATGTCCCATGTGTCATTTATTCATTCTTTAGTAAAACCTTTGACACTTTTTAGAAATTATTGAACTCAATGATCTTAAAGTTCTTTTCCAACCAAAATGATTCTATCATCCTATGATTTTATGTTGGATATATAATGAGTTAAAAACCATATCTTTCCACTGATGGAGAGGAAAGGAGTCCCACACTCCACCCTCCGCCTCCCTTTTTCTGGTGCAATCCTAGATGGTGTCAGGAGGCATCCGCAATTACTTCACAGAAGCTGCACTGAAACAAAAGGGACTGTGTAATCCATTTATCACAAACGACTCCAATTCCTATCTCAAGCAAGAGAGGAGTCAATTAACAAATGAAAACAGAGTACCAAAGCACTCTCTCCATTTCGATCACAGCACATCAGTAAAATTCGGTAGCAGTGTGGCAGGAGCACTTCTTTCCCTGGATGTAGTTTTGGAAATAGCAGGAGAAAGTATCACAGTCTGGGATTCAGACTTTGAAAATGGACTGTTATCTTTATGATGAGATCTCTCTGCTCTTTTAGCTCCATCACCAAAGTTTTCTAGCTTAGTGGATTTGTCTGCTCAAGAGATGTGACAGAAAGAAATATTAGTTTTACAAATGGGGATAAAAATGACATGTACTGAAAGCCAAAGCTGGTTAATGAGAAAGGATTTTCAAAATGTCACTCATCCAGTTTCCCACATTTACTTTCTATTTGCGAGAACTGATATCTCTTTTTCTTTCCACAAAAAGCCCATTTTCAACTAAACTTCCTTCAGTCTACTTCTAACCAAATAATTATTAGTTTCCAAATTAAAGTAATTTAATTTGTTAGTCAAATTACAAGCCAGCAAAAAAAAGAAACCACAAAAGTATTTATGACTTTATTTTATCTTTATTAAGACTAACAAGGTTTGAGCAGAAATGATCTCTTGACAAAGCCATTAGGAGCACAGACAAGATCACAGTCTGGAACATATCTGAAAGGGCACAGCAGAAAAGTCAAACGCTCGTCTTCTGGGTGACAGTCGGAGTGAAATTATGCTGAAATTAAAGAAAAATATAGCAACTGAGGAATCAGTCATGCAATAGTATTGATAATTATTCATCGCTTGCTTTTTTTGGTCAAAACCCAAGAGATCTTTAAAGTTTGGGCTTGGGGGTTTTTAATGTGGTGATTGTAGAGGTTTTTAAGTGTCTGATGGCCATGACCATTTCAAGGCAGAGAAATCATGTAAATGCTCAGGGTAAGGAACAGTGGACAGTGCTACTGGAGTGCAACTAATCAAAGCCCAGGGATCTTGGGGTCCCTCTGTGATGTGGGCAAAACTGTCTGCATCAGTAGGGCTTAAT
>WEIS01085990.1:1261-24578 GCA_013389965.1 Todus mexicanus
GTTGTTTTAAATAAAACCTTTTCCATCCATCAAGACCAGCTAAGATGAGAACTTCGAGTGTCCATAGGGCTATAGTCCATGGACTTTTTTCGCTGCCATCCTTGTTACTGAATTAAAGGGCTTTTTTTTCCCGAGGGATCTATGGAGGAAGTTCCCCTGGGAGGCACAAAAGGTTTCCTCTTGTTCCCAAAGGAGGAAGTATTCATGAGCAACATTTGCAGGGTTGACACTGCCCTGCACACAAGAGTTTTGCTTTTCCCGCCTGTGTTGCATGATACCTATCATGACTTGAAAGCTTGAATACAGCCCTGCCCATTCCTAAGGACATCACCTACCCTGGCTGCTTGTACTTGAAGGTGGGGTCAGAGTTAGGCTTCAACTGTCCCCTCCTGCCCAGCAAGACATACCCCAGATCACAGCCCTAGCCATGCTCTGCCCTATTTGCTGAGGCTGCTGGCCTCTGTTCCGAGTGATTTTTCGTCAACCACAATGGCATAGATCCTACTAGTGTAGGTGGTCAGAGGCTTTTGTTATTTACTCTTCCATATTCCCTTGGAAAAGCTGCAGCATGCCTATTGGATTCCCAGGCTAGCCAGAGGCTAGTCAGAACATACAAGCCCAGGAACCTGGTCAGCACGCTTAAAATCAGTAAATTCACTTCAGACACTGCATACTAATTAGAAGCTACTTTCTAGTAAAGTAACAACTTTACTAGAAATAGGACTGGTAGCAGCCCTCTTGGTTAATCAATTGTTATCCAGGTGCCAAAATAAATGACCAGATCTTCATAAATGCTCTTTGCAAATTGGCAATGAGTCCTTTTCAAATACGACCCTGATTTAATCATCTAAACGGGAGGAATCTCCTTTGGGAAGTCTGATTTATTGAAGAAGCCAGTTATCACTGGTCACCACCAACTTGGACTGGTTTGAGCAGTTTACCGGAAATTAAGATATATGCACACCTGATCCATTCCATGTCCGTCTGTCTCTCCTTATCACTATCATTTCACAAATAGCACAGAATATGCACCAGGACAAGATCTTAACGCACTTGTTAGAACATAACACTTCATCATTGTCAGGCAGATAACCGAAAGCCCAATGCTGAGGATACAGTGCACTTTTAAAAGGGCATAAACAATTTAGCACAAATGAAAAATAAATCTGGCCTGTCTTAATAAAGACCTGATGAATTACTATGAGGTATATGGAGGGGGAGTGGGAAAGATGTCATTCTAATAGAGATTTTTTCATCAGTGTTGTTTTCTCACTTTGCACAGATAAGGGGAGAGGGGAAATATGCCAGGTTATAAATGAAGCTGAGAATCAAAATTCTTAGCAGTAAACCCTCTCTGTCAAAATCAAGAAATCTCCTCCTTAATGCTAAAGAACATTGTTGAGCATCCTTGGAGATTCACATGAAAACATACTAAGGAGAAGAGGCTACTCACTGTCCTTCCAAATTTGTGTGTTTTAAATACAGACATGCATACTTGCATATAGACAACTCTGTGTGTGTGTGTGTGTGCATGTAACTCCTGAGGTCTGGCAGTTAGTGTTTCCCGCAGGGAACAGCTGTACTATCTATCTGCACATCAGTAGTTTCTTGGCCCTACATGAGTGGCTGCAAGGTAGGAAATTGTTGCCCTACACAAGCAAGATGCCAAACCACTAACTGCTGGAGCCATTGCTTTCTCCTCTCATGCTGGAAGGACAATGAGGGCAGGGGAAGATTGTCCACTTTGGTAATAGGCATTAACACCACCAAGCAACAGAGACACTGTAGGGGGATGTATCTAGACCTTCTGGAAAATTAAAATCGGTCTGTATGAAAGAAACTAGGAGAGACCTGTCCTAAGGAAATGCCAGCCTCATTTCTCAAGTGGTGCTCAGCCCAGTTGCACATCACCAGTGCCTCATCTCTGTGCAGCATTTTCTTTCTATATCCAGCAAAGCCATACAGTTTATAACAAACAGTTTTGCTAGACTCTGCCCTCTAAATCCTAGTTCTTCTTTCATACAAAACAGATGGCAACGATTTTGCATTTTGATCCTCTCACACCACCAAGCCTTTTCTGCTAAAATCTCTGCAGTCAACCCTCCGTTGCAGCAGGAGCAAAGCCTTCCTCAACAGATGTGAAACCCTCAGGTTTTAATGATCACATTATCTACTCCTGTTTCAAACAGCTCTAGGTGGTGTTTCCAAACGGGTAAAACATTTTTGTATGACAAAGCTTTGCAGAGAGCTGTTGTATGCAAAGGTAGGAACCTCCCAGAGCCAGAACAAAAATTAGGTAGTTTACATGCAAGGTCTCCCTGGAGCAATGAACATGCAGATAAAAAGTGAGAAAGGATAACATTAAAGTTAAAGTTTATTGTATAACTCTAAGCATGCATTTCCAAACTTTGACAGGGTTTGGTGTTAGCAGGAACAGATCTTTCTTACAAAATTTGCCAAATATTCATTTTTCTTCTATTTTAACTTGACAGCTGATCCAAAGCTTGACTCAAACGCAATATTGCCATGCTTGCTAACAACGCTTATATTAAAGGGGTTTTGTTTATGTACTTCTCATGATCGGTGCCTTGTCTTCCTAAATGCATCTATTATTGCATCTTGACCTACATGCAGCTACAAACATTATGTGCCAAAAATATCATGTGTTCTATTAAAGTGGAGATAAGTAAGGAAGAAAAACCATGAAATAAAGTTGCTCTTTCATTGCAGATCTCTCCAATTTTTGTCTCTTTAATTTGCATTTGTTTTTCTTATCTGGTCATAGAGAACAAAAATACAGTATTATCACATTTGGTAAGAATATGCAAAAGGAGACTTAACCAGAATTAGCATGTTGTCCACAGAAACACACAATCCTCATGTATCACTGTTTAATGGAGCAGACCCTGTGGTCTAATAGTTCTGGGGAAATAACCCATTTTTTAGCTACTGATGAGAAAGTGAGAAAAAGAGAGAGTTCTTTTCCAGTGGGAAATATGAAACTAATTATTTTTTCCCTTAAGACCATGCACAGACAATAACAACATTTGATGAGAAGTATTTTCAAATAAACATACAGTGAATCAAACCCCCCCACCTCAAACCAACTCTGAAGATTGAATCTCACAAACAAGCTTTGCTTTAGAGACTTTGAGGTCCAGAAACAAATCCAGGATTTAAAACAGTTAGAAAACAGTGCTAATTCTGTCACTTCTGAACAAAATTTCTTTTTCTTGTACCAACATAATTGGGTTTGCTTGCTTAGGATGCCTCCTAGATAGCAAATGATGTGTTTCAAGAAACTTCAATTTCTATCAGACCTATGTTAGCCCATTTTAAGCCCTGGAATTAGCTACAGTCAGCAGGAGCCACCTGTGTATCAAAGGAAATAATATGCTCCTTAGCGACTAAGAAAAGGCAAGAGGAACCTTTCTAATGAAAAGGAGAGAAAACACCAGTATCCCTCTCATTCCTTGTTAATGAGCAAAATGAACACGCTTCTTTCAGAAAGGATAGATTGAACAAATGAGTGAACAACAACAAACAAACAATAAAATCTTTTAAGGAGGATGTGGAAGCTACATGGGCTATATTTCAGACTGAGACATATAAAGACAATCTACCACCACCACCTAATTAAGTTCTGCAACATTTTTTAGACTATGGTGTAATATACTTGTTTTTCAAAAATGAAGGAAAGCAGCAAACTTGTGTGTGATGGTATTGTTGACAGGCATCTGAAGCATTGCTGGAGGAAGCACCAGGCAGGATCTAAAATGTCCTATAATGAGTTAATACTAGAATCTAATTTTATCTTTACAAACTTACAGGTCAAGTAGACAGGATAAACTTCTTTAGAGAACCCCAGCAAGCAGATAGCCTGGACTTACTCACACACTGCACCTCTCAGGGTGGCTAGTTCAAATTAAATCATTAGCTGAGAAGAAATAATCCTGGTAGGTTCAGAAAACCAGTTTTAAATTTGGCCTGCTAGCAAAATTCTGAATGTATTTACTCTGCATTCCATTTCTCAACCCATATTAAAGCTCCATAGCATAATCAATTATGGGCTTATTGCAAAGTACAGTAGGATTCAATCTCCAGGAATGCCTCAGGGTATGTCTTAGAAGGACGATAAAACTAACAGTAATGGGTCTACAGCTTCTAAGGCTAATTTCCACAGTTACAAATTTTATAAATAAATAGAAGGAATGTCAACCTTCAGTCACTCAGCTTGGGGTCTCTCATGCTGATAACTCCCCTCTTCTCAGATACTCTGCTGTTTCTCAGATGTATTCCTTTTTCTGTTCCAAAGCCCCTGGGACTTGTTCAAAGCACCTCCATTCCTACCTTTCACATTGCTAAATGGAGCAAAGAACTAATGCAACCAGGAGTACAGAGCAAGTACAGGAGGGGATAGTGCCCTTTCTACTGTTGAAGTTGCGTCTCAAGGAACAATCAGATCGCCTGAAACTGTGATTTCATGAGATCTCAAACTAAGTAGCATGAGGTGGGCAGAAGATGGAGAGAGGCCAGCTTGGAAAATTCAAGAAGTATGGGTAGTGACACTGGTTGTTTTGCAGTAGTTTCTTTTCAGCAGGCTAGTTGACAGAAGACAAAATGCTTCCAAACTCCGTGACTGTCTGCTGGAGTTCAAGAGATTATTTATTTCATATCACGTGAATAAGCATGAGGAGCATTCTGTCATTGTAGTTGCCATTTCACTAGATACTACTGAGCTCCACCACCAAGTCTCACTAGGCTCAGTTAAACTGTGCTCTGTTGCACTAGTGACTGAATTTCAGCAGGAAAGGTGTTGTTTGCCGAGCAGTCTGTGCAGCACTCTGTGCAGAAGGGCATGAAGAAGGAAGCCAGAAACTCTGCTGAGGATTGTTCCTTGCTCAGCAACATGATGACATGCTACAGAGCACAGTCCCCAGAGCCCACTGGAACAGCTGCCCCTGGCACATCAGAGGTGCTGACCAAGACCAAGTTCCTGAGTAGGATGGAGTTGTGCAGGCCTGGGGCTGCAGGGGTCTCAGGGGCCTCCTTTTGAGGCTGGGGCAGTGGTGATGGTCTCCTTGACTGCAGAAGCTGTGCAGTGAAGGATCTGTGCTGCCAGGTAAAGAAGCTACAGGAGGAGGTCCTATGCAGCTTTGGAGATGATGAAAAGGAGAGTGATTGGATCTTCTCTGAGAATCTGCAGATAAAATAGCCCAAACCTGCAATTGTACCGAAGGAGGTACAGGCTGCATCTTCTATTCTTATGGGGTTGGACAGCAAAGGCTGGAAGCTGGTAACTTCTATTACCATGAGGAAGACTCCTGCTCCACCCACACACCTGCACCTTCAGAACAAGGCCAGTGCACTGGTAACAGACAAGAGGCTAGAAGTTGTGTCCAATGAAGCAACTGACCTGACTGAGCCCAAACTACCCAGGAGCACCAGAAAGAAGCTATGCATGGTAGTAGTAGGTGACTCCTTGCTGTGGGGAAGAGAAATCCCCATCTGCCAATCTGATTCATCAGCTAGGGAGGTTTGCTATTTGTTCAGGCTTTGGATACAGGACATTGTGAAGACACTCTCAAGGCTTTTCAGAGTTTCAAATTATTACACCTGCTGCTCTTCAGTGTGGGCATCAGTGTACGACCAGGGGAAACCTGGAGTATATTAAGCTTGGTTTTCTTTTCAATCCTGCCGGTGAGGGGGGAGGGCTTGAGGAAGATTGGATAGATTCTGTATGTCAACATCTGGTTACGCATCTAACATCAGCACAGAGATTCAGCTTTTATGATTGTGTAGAAACTCTTTGAAGATCAGGGACTGATAGGAAGAAGTAAGATCCACCTGATCTGCTGGGACAAAGCATCTTTGCCAACAGGCTGGACAACCTGTTGAAGAGTGCTTTATACTAGGACTGGCATGGGAGATAGAGGAGTACCTGCAAGTAAGTGAAGAAGTGGTGGAACAAGACAGCAAGCAAGGGTGGCAGAGTGGTGTGGACAAGAGAGAAATTTCATTTAAACATGAGAAAAAAAAATACAATTACTGTAAGGGTGGTTGAACACTGCAGAGGGTTGTCCAGAGAGTTTGTGGAGTCTCCATCCCTGGAGATATTCCAAACCTGACTGGTCGTACTCTGAGCAACCCGCTGCAGATGTCCCTGCTTTGACCAAAGGGCCTGGGACTAGATAATCTCTGGAAGTGCCTTTCTGCTTCAACCATTCTATGATTCTGCCTTTCCTCTCCCTCCACTCCTTTCTGCATTCTTTTCAGAGATATTGTCTCGCAGTTTCCCACACCAGTGCAGCTCTTCCCAGAGATGGCAACACAGATGGCACTGCTACTTGATGGTGTGTTAAAATCCCAACAGCATTTTGACTGTTAACATTTCCAGCATCCTTATCCCAGATGAGATTGCTCTGGAAGCAATGAGACTGGAGACAACAGAGGAAAAACACACCTCATTACTTTGGAATCCTCCATTAAAATGTAATCTGTTGTATGTTGTTATAATCTTTGACAACAAATGCTGGCCTTAAAGGATAAGATTAAAAGCTGTGGGGAAATAACATGCAATTGAGATGGCCAATGAAAGCATACCAATATCCACACAGTCTTCAAGATCTAATATGATCTAATAAACAGAAGCTCAACCTGGAATCTGAGACTGTCCAAATCCTCACCTCTGCTACTCTCTTCGTTATTTAACCTCACACAAGTCACTTGACCTTTCTTTCCATAATATCAGTTACACACACTTATTCCTACACCTAGCTGTGAAATGGGGTTTAAAATAATTAACTATCCACATTTCTTATTTGATGCAGGAATTAATTAGTTCCTTTGTGTATGAAGAATTCTAATGCTGCTATTGCCATCAGAGTATTCCTTCTAGACAGTAGCTGCATTTTGTAAGAATACTAATACTGTTTCTATGCAGTTGCACAATGGATGTCTCATCATCTGCGAACAGCATCATGATTCACGTTGAATGTTTACATAGGAGAAAAGGGATGTTTTCAGGAGCCATTCCAAAACTCTCTCTCACCGAGAAACCCTTGGTGTAAGCCATATTTGCTGCCAAATTCTTAAGGGAATTCCATTCAGGTTTATAGTCACGTATTTATCTTTCTGATCAGGTTCACCAAAACCTGTGTCTCTGCACGTTGAGACATCTGTACTTTAAAAGACTATGTACACCTTCCACCTGTGGGTATCCAATGGTTGTGCATGGCAAGAGAGACAACTACCTATTCATTACTTAAAACCTGTTTAAGCCAGGTGTTCAAAAAGAAAGAAAGACCACGTTCAATCTAGATGAAAATTGTGAGAGCGCATTCTGGATACTTCATAGCTTACAAATGTGGTATCATCTTACTATGGACTGTGGCGTTGCAAGCTGCAGTTAGCACCAAATCTGATGCATGAGCATTTTGTGTGGGTTTTCAGTTTAGTAGCCCACTGGGTAGCCTTTTGGCTTTATTTTTAGCAGACTGGGAATTGCTCAGATAGAGAAAGAGTGATACTTGCTTCTCCATTCAAGCAAATCCAGCTCCCTCATAGTTCTGGTAGGCCAACAACTGCAAGAAAAACACCCATTTGTTTTTTCCTCAGTGTAATCTCCCCTGAAATGCCAATGGGAAAATTTTACATGGAAGGATGCAGAACTAAGCATGTTTTCTTCATATCATCGATGCTGCTCCCAGTTCTGGACTCTGCAGTTCCACCATTGCTGCAGAAAGACTGTGCCATTTTTCTAGGAGCTCAGTGCTACCCAGAGTAATTCCCCTTCAAAGGCTGCCCTGACGGGCTGGCAGGACTGTGAGGTGCAAAGATCAGATCACCAAATCGCCCAGGAATGCAGGCAGGACCAGTTATATATAGATTTACGGGACCACTAGGAGAGCGAGATGCAACACAGGACAACATGGCAGTCTCTTGGGTCTATAATATGTCTGTCATGTGGAGTGTTGTAGAACTGAACAATATAGACCTTTTAATTAGAGGTGGAGACAGATACCTCATGCATCCATGCCAGAAATATCCAACCTGCTTGCTTTAAATAGCTTTTCATCCATGGCCGAGCTCTTTAAACTTTCTCCTTTTATTAAAACAGCTCAACTGAGACCATTTTAATGTGCCCCCATCTAGTTATTTTATTGGAAAATATTAAAAGTGTGGGCCAGATGAAATTAAATGCTTTGAAAGTGGAAATCAAGCAGTACTTTCAGTTTTTAAAAGCAGCTTCCCCTCCTTGTGCTGATGCACTTAATATTATCTTCTTATTTAAGAGGTATTGTTTGAGCTAAAATTGTGAATAACACCATAATGGGCATGAACAAAGGAAATGATAAGTAAGAAAAATATAGCTCATTAGAGAGAGTGTGATTAAAAGGATAAATGGACTTCCAAAGGCTTAGGATGTTTCCCTCTGGTTATTAACCAATCCTCTTAGCATTCCTTCCACAAAGTGCCAGGGGTAGATGGGAATAAAAGCAGGGAAAGTCAAAGCTAGCATGTCCTCCCATAGGTGCTGAGACCAGTAGGTGACTTCCAGGGAAAGGCTGTGAGGGATGCATAGAACAGATCACTTCTATCTTGAGCACAGAAGTCCTGTGTATTTTGTGGAAAAGACTGAACTGTTACAGATGTCACTTTCCAGACTGGCATGCCCTAGCTGAAGGCTTAACCTTGATGGTTAAGCCTTGTATGTGGGTCAGAAGTGAACTGATGTACTCACAACCATGTGGGCAAATTAAAGTCCATAACCAGAAGGACAGCAGTGCCCACATGCCTCTTGCCAAACCACCTACGCAGACATCTTTTAAAGTACTTCTAATTTCAGGTGAAAATGGCTAAGAGAAGACAGTACGTGGCAAGAAACTAACTCCTCAAATGTATACAATACGAAGTTTTTCATCCATGATTAAAATACCTCCTCCTGGTTCCCACTGAAGCACTGTTTGTGTTTTGGGTTCCATCTAACACTAGGGTCATTTACAGAAGACAGGAAGAAGGCTTTGGATATCATCATCACATACACAGGATTGTCACTGTGGTGGTATCAACAGCGCTGACCCCAGTGCTGTGCCAGGCTGTGCACAAGCCCAGGATGGGAATCCAACCACACTCCTTGTCCCCAGTGAAGGCTGCCCCTGCCTGGGCTGCCCCTGATGTCATGAGCAAGCACTGCGAGAGTGGTCTGGACATTCAAACTGTTGCCCTACGCCAAACAGCCCTTCTCCTTGACATAACTTTGAAGTAACTTGCATACAAACCAATGTCTGCAACACCTGATGCAGAACATCCCTTTCTTTGCAACTGGAAGTGGGATATGGCGGTTGCAGTAGGATCCCAGTGCATTTTTGTGGTTCATGTTATCTGAAGGCTGAGAAACGTTCCTCTAGGCAAAAGCACAATTCAAGAGCTGACAAAGAGCGGGAGTTGCAGGAGAGAGGGGAACTACAGAGTACAGAGTCAGTGAGCCAGAAGGGCATATTCTGGCATATTCTTTACAAACTGTAGAGGCTGACTCTTAAAACACGCCTATCCCATCTACACTGGCAGAGCACCAGTGTAAGATGTACGAGTTCAGCTGGGAGGGAGGTGAGGACTTTCTTAGAGGGAGCATGACAAGGACATGACACCAAATCTGGCCTTTCATGAACCTGATGCAAGATGCAGCAAATCCACTTTATATAGGTCCTGCTGAAAGGGCAGCTGTGTATGTTCATATTACAATACTCTCCCAAAAACATAAAACAAAGAAAGGAAAGGGGAGTTATGGGAGCAGTACTTCTCCTAAATTTTGGGTTATTGTACTTTTTATTTTAATGAACAAAGCAATGAAGACACAATAACACAAATAAAAAATGTAAAATATGACTGTGATATGACCTAAAGAGGATATGGAATATGACCAATAAATAAAATATTTCTGAAACTAAGGTATAAATCTAGCTCTGGGAATTCTCAGGGAGGGGAAAAAAAGCATTCATAAAAATTCACTCCTCTCCAAGCTGCAGCCCTGAACCTCCCATACACTAGATGGGAGACACTGATAAATCTAGGAGGCCATACGTGCCAACCAGCTCATATGTTTTCAGTGAGCAATGACAGGGAGCCAAATTGCTTTATTCCGATTAGTGAAGGTCCTCTGACTGCAAAATACACTGTGTGAAAAAAATATTGAGTTTTAGTTCGCTGACACATCAATTTAAGAGAATTATTGCTCTCACATAGAGGCCAAAGCATGTATCTCCCTTCATATATGTGCTGTAAAAACTAATTGTCAACTTTTATGTAGGGGTGAAAGGGGAGGGAGGGATTGGAACAGCACCTTTCCTACCTATGGCAACATGTTCTGACTCTCACGTGTTATCTCAGCGGTAAACTCCTGCCATTTTGGTTTATTCCTAAGGACAAAACAAGCTCCCTGTAAACAGCATAAGCATGACTCGCTTTTTTTTTTCAGCTGTCTTTTCTCTAAAGAAGTTTCTAGAAAGCTGTTTACCCAGCTTCTTAGCCATAAAGTCTCACCAATAGCAAAAGAGACCCCTAATGCAATCCACTACTAGACCAAATCCTGCTGCGGCTTAAATTTTGCTTTCTTTAGTCACAGAAGTAATTTGGGGGGTGGGGAGGTGGGATGTCGAGGTGCTTGGGATATGTGGTCATTTCAGTGCCTCAACCAGGCGAGTTTTAAGCCCCGTCATGTGCTGGAGCCGATTCGATTATGCTGTTTCCTGATTTGCCACGATGCTTCCCTCACTCAGAGGAAGGGGGGCGGCGAGTCCTACGCACGCTAACACCGCTCAGACAATAGGCGTGCGAAATTGATGTTCATGCAATATCTTTAAGTCTCCAGAGATTTGTATTTTAGCTATTGTACGAAACACTTCGCTTTCATTGCCTCTCTCCTTCACCTTTGTTTCCCAGCTCACCATCTCATCTTCCGCCTTGGCTGGGGCTCCTGACTGCTGCGGGTTTCTTCATTGCATATTCAGGAGATCTACCAGTGCAAAGCAACTCATTTTCACCACCTGAAATTCGTACCGTGAAGGCAGAAATAATCAAATATTTTGAAAAAAACTGGTGAAGCGAAACACTGCACATTAATTATTGTGATAGTTATAGGATAATAACTAATTATTAATTATGCTTTCCAGCAATTCCTGCCTAATATTTTGTTGAAATCTTCAGCTCGGCATTGAAATTTGTATTAATTCTTCTAATGCAGCATTTTGCAATCAAAATACATAGTGTGCTCCCATTTTCACTGAAATGTTTTCCTCTGTAATAAAATAGGAACTGGCCTTTCCTAGTTTGAGAAAAGAAGAATTTACACAGCTTATTACTCTGGCGCTACCTGTACTAAAACCAGGAAAACAAAAGAGAGCGAGCGAACAAAAATGGGGTTTTCTAATCCCATCTTCCTCCTATCTCCAGTCATTTCATCGCTTCTCCATTTTCTCACAACAGACTGCCTTTGATTTGCTTTCAAAATGAAGGCCCAGCTGACAGACAACTGTACGAACAAAGGGGCCCAAACAGGAGAGAGGACTTTGGGGAGGTGCTGGGCATGGGAGAGCAGGGGAGTGGCTGGGACTCTGCAGGGGAGACAGAAGGGTCGAGGAGGCTGTGTGTCGCGCACAGGCAATAGGTGAACGAGAGAGAATGGCAGAGAAGAGGATGGAAATACAGAGGAAAATGAAAAGCGAGGCAAGGTGGGGGTAGCCTGTGGAGTCGTCGAGTGTCTCATTGCCAAACCAAAGAGAGAGAGGCAGGATGGCCTGCCCGCATGAAGGAACAGCTGGGCCAAGCGGAGTTCCTCTTGTGCTTACCAAGGCTGAGCCCTGATTCATAGGGCTTGGATAGATGTCCCTGCTGAAAGGGAGTAAGATCCAGGAGGAAAGTATAAAAATGATTTTAGAAGACAACTTGTGTCTTTCTGCTGTCTTTGAGAAGTGGTTGCTAATGTGGGATACGTATCCTTGCAGCATGCTGCTCATGGTTGGGAGTGTGGGGGAAGGACAAGGGTTCCCCCAGGCCACTCAGTGATTCTACCTTTGTGCTCAGGGCTATTGGGCCAGTGCTTCCTTTTCTGGGGTCCTTCTAAAGATGCAAGTCTCAAACCGGGGGCAGGTCACCCAGGAGAGCAGGCACAGAGCGGATGATGGGGAGAGAACACAAGAAGAACTGGGATAACACTACCAAGCCTTTACCTCTCCTCTTCTAGCTCTTCCAACTCTGGTGGCTGTTAGCTTTGTGTTACTAGAAGACAGAGAGCAGGACCAAAGGTTGCAACTGGATGGGAGCTGTACTCTCTGTGTGAGGGCTAGCTCATCCTCCTCATCTGCTCAGCTGAGTGGGGACACGAACCAATCTATTGAAGGCATGTCTGCATTTCATTTCCCATGGGGAAATCCCAGCCTTGCTCCAGAGGCGATAGGGAGCAGGTCCTCCAGCCACCCTGTGCACAGGAACCATGGAAACATGTCAGTGTGACAGGGAACTGGGGAGGGAAATGGGAGGGGGCAAGCAGGCAGTGAGGTAGAGACAGGGAGCAAAAACCTGCCACTGGAGACATTTGCAGGACAGCTCTGGACTGCATCAAAGCTGACTTCGGCAGACTTTGGGAGGGAGCAACACTTTTGCTGCACACTAGACAATATGGATTGTTTCATCTAGGGGAAACTGGAAGGAGCTGGAAGCAGGCAGGTAAGTGTTTGGGATAGACCAAAGCATATCAGAAATGCCTGCATGGGAGGATGCCAAAGCACTACAGGATTTAAAAAAAAAAATAAAAAAAGAGGAAAAAAAAAGGAAATAGTTTTAGAGCAACTACTTGACATTGCTAAACAGCACTCAAGCATTCAGACCTTAACAGCACCAACAGAAAGGGAAATTTCTTAATGACAGCTTTTCCTACACAATCCTTTATCCGTATCAGAGATGCATAACAGGAGCTGGGCAATCTAATGGAGATTAACTGCTCAAAAGAAATAAAAAACACAATGCTTCCACACGGCACTGGCTGCTGCCTCAGCTCCCCATCCCCTGGCAGCTTCCCAAACACACAAGTTCATACCGTGAATGCTGAATTGGAAAAGCTGGAGGGCAGAGCTCCCGTGGAAACCACAGGAGAGAGCATACATGAAGAAAAAGCTTTCTGCATGACGAGATTTAAACTGGAAGGTACTTCTACTGGGGAAATATCCCCACATACCAAGATCGAGCCAAGAAAAAATGGTTTTGCTAGAGTGTTGTTGATTAATCCTACTGTGATCCAAAGAAGCAGTAATTTGCTCTTTAATTGTAACAGCCACACAAAAGAAAGAAAATCAAAAAAGAAACAGTAAGAGAGTATTTCCTCACTACACCTAACTTAGCCTTTTTACATTTCTGTTTGTGGTAACTTACTCTGTATTTATTTAAATAATAGATAGATCCCTACCTCCAGATACAGAATTGGGCATGCTATGAAGTATGTAAACAAATTAAAGCTGGGCTTAATGCCCAAGTAAGAAAGCTCAATAAAAACAAACATGCCAACCCCAAAAGCTCAGGTCTCAGCAAAAGAAAAGAGTCCCGGAATAATGTATGAGGTATGAAAGCAAAAAGCTGTAATGCACCTGACTGGAAACGTCTGATTAGCAGTATTACATCAGCCTATCTGTCAAGGCTTCCTTATGATAAGCCCAGTACAACCACATAGTGAGAGACGGTTGTTGCTGCCTACAAAGATGAGGCAGTCAAGTTGTGAGGGAGGAATCTGGGACTTGAAGAAGAGATGGGATTTGGCCCAAATTGCATGCGGATCAACTACAGACTTTCTTCCTAGTCCCAAACTCAGAGATCACATCACTGCTGAGATTCATGGCTCATCTCCTGAAATCCAGCATGGTATGTTAAATGTAAGGCTGACCTTCCTTGTCTGACCTCATACTGTGCCTTCAAAGTCAGGGAAAGGAAATTCAGGGTTGATGTCTGAAGCTGTTAAGGACAGGGTTGTGAGGAGATGAGAAACAACCTGTAGAAGAGATGTCTAGTTTGAGAAAAATCATCCCAGACAGAAAGCAAGGACAATTCTGTATCTGTCTCATTTGCCTTGGAAGGACATGACAAAGCAGCAGTCACTCAACAGCCTCAGGCTTGGATAATTAAAACCTTTATATAATATCAGGTAAAAGAGTAAACAGTCTTTCTATGGCATATTGAATTCAAACTCCCCCTTCCCACTTGCAGCTCAGGGTTGTTGGTTTTTTTTATTTTCCAGAGCATCTTGAACAGATAATCAGAGCGTGCTGACATTCAGCAGTAATCAATTAGCACCTACTTTAGATTAAATTGAGAATATGTAAATTGGGCTCCTCATCAGGCACCACAGTCAACATTTCAGAGACGCCATGCTCTGAACATATCAAACAGATGAAACGCAGAAGTTGTTCCAAATTCTACTTCAAAATGGGAGGCCAGGTGGGCTGCACCAACCATTTAAGATCACTTTTGTACGTTTGGGGTGTTGTTTTTCTTTAACCTTATTAGCTTGTGTTAAACTAGTCTCTAAAATTCTTTTGCCAACCTGAGACGAACCTGACCTTTTCTATGGAGTTACTCACATAGATAATACTATAAACCACACCACTTAAAAATTAACACAAGGAATCTAACCCCTAAAAGACGCATCACAGCTTTGCCCCTGATTGTCCTTTTGTCTTTCTTGCAGTGAAAACACAGCCATGACCAGGTGTCAAGAGCTCATGCTGATTCTGGAAATGTTTGGGATAATTCCACTTTGTTTCATTAAAAGACAAGGAGGATAATCCTTAGTGTCATCCCACTCCCAGTTCCACAGCATCCACACCTACTGTTTAGCTAAGTTTCTACTGGACTCAGCCCAAAAGCCCTGCGTTGGTACATGTTCAAAAGAAAACGCTCGAAGGAACCAGTTCTTCCTTCAAATACTGAGCAAGGAGCTTCACTAGAATGCTATAATTATTTTTATCATTAGGATTTTTTACCTATCTTCCTAGCAAACTTTCCATCAGACCCTGTCTCAGGTCAGACTGCCTGACCTCTCACTGTAAATTGAAAATGTTGATTCTTTACCACCTCACTTGCACAGCATCCATCCCCAGCTGATCACATTGGAGAAAGAGACAATAACTGGACCCCACCTAAAGTGGATATTGTAGCTGGTGTTCGTTAAAAAGAGCATCTAACTTGGGTGACGATAAAGGAAAGCACAGACGTGTTAAAATTACATATATTTGAGTGGGGGGTTTTATATCCTTTTGTCTCTAGAGATCATCATCTTATACAGAAGGGCTTTTCTTCTGGCCCCTGAATGCATGTGATTGCCATGACTGTAGGGGTTTTGCATTTCATTCTGACTCGACAAAAGCTGTGCGCTTCAGCCTGCTCTCCCTCCCCGCCTATATATAGGTGAGATTGTTTCTCTAGAGACCAGTTTGTCATTTTTCCTCAAACATATCCTATTTACATAACTCATAAGGCATTAGCAAAAACGTATCCCTCAAACCAAGCCACACACACGCGCGCACACATATATATCTGTATAAAGCTGTCATATTGTGCCTACAATAGCATAGCAATGTACAGCAGATAGATTAGACTTGTCCCACGGTTTGTTTTTGTGATTAGCAAGCACGACGCAGACCCAACAGATATTAGCGTGTCCGGGAAGCGCTCACAATAAACTGCAGAGCTACTAATAATTTAGATATTTTTATGACTGTTCAGCGGTGGCTAATTTCGTCTAATAAAATCCCATTAAGTTGCTGGCTGGTCCTTTTCCTTCCTCCCAAGTCCCCGAACGGGACTTATATGCTAATTGCAACCAGTATATGCTAATTAGACCTCATTTCCATTTCTTAAAGAGATAAGCACTGCCTTGTGCCAACCAATCATTAAAACGTCCCACCTTTGCCGCAACCTTTCTAGTCTGGCTCACTCAGAGGCGCGATAAAGCAGCGCTGCCCTCTCCGCGCAGCCCCGGAGGGCCAGGGGGAGGAAGGGGGAGTGTGTATGTGTGTGTATGTGTATGTGTGTGTCCCTGCCAAGGGAGGGGGACAGGGATGGGCCACCCCTCCGGAGATCGAGGGGGTGCAGGCAGGGGCTGCCCAGGGCAGGCAGCGAAGGGGGAATGAGGGAGGGGGACCAGAGGATGCCCGGGGCAGGTAGAGCAGTGGGGAGGGCAGAGCTGCCCGATGCTCTTCTGCTGGGGGGCAGAGAGGGGGGAGCGCTGTGCTCTCCTGCCCTTACAGCGTTTGGGTCGTCGGTGAGGAACTGAGAAGGGAATGGGTGTGCGAGTGAGGTGAGAAAGCGAGCCCAGGCTGGCAGGGAGTTTGGCTCCTGCGGGTCCTCTTCCCCCCCCTCCCTCCCCTCCCTCGGAGGAGGAGGAGCAGCCCCCTCTTCCCCGCAGGTCCCGGCTCCGACAGCTCTGTCTCCATCAGCCCCAGCCCACGCGGGCTCATTAGAGCTTTGGGAAAGCAATCAAGAGTTTATCATGCTTGAAGGGGCGGCGAGTCTCCCTTGCAGTGCCTAAATGCGATTTCGCGGCGCTGCGGTGTAGTCAGGATTGGATCCGTGTGAAGGATCGGTGAGCGGAGAGGGAGCGCAAGAGCAAGAAGAGGCAAAGCTCCGCTCGGGTTTGAAAAGCACAAGGTGCCTTTTGCAAGTGCTGGCTGCAACACCGCACACTTTGCTCTAGGGAGGGTGACCTTCAAATCCCCGAGACGAGATCCGTCAAGATTTGGAGGCTGAATACGTACTAGTTCAAGCAAATTCTAAGCCATGTATGAAGCCTGGCTTTGTGCCTTCCAGACCAGAGCCTGAAGCTCTTCGGCGCTGGGGTAAAAGCCCACCAGGGGAGATATCGCTCCATGGAAACTGGGAAGGTGGCTCCCAAGTTCCAGGGGTGTAAATTCAGAGCAGTGCCACCAGCACGGGGAGTTTAGGCGAGTAGTTTATCAGCGCATACTTCTCCCTATAAAAGGCGTTTCTTGAAAGTACTTAGACACGACGTTTCCCCTCTGCCCTCCGCAGGAAGCTAATTGTAACATTCTGCAGTTTGAAAAAGACAATTGCGGAGTCAAAGGAGCTGGGAATGGGAAGCGATGCCATTGTTTGAAAAAGAAGCAGCCTTGAAACATCATTTGCAAATCTATTCATTCTTCCGAAATGCTAAATGCACTAAGAGCGGGTTTAGCATCTGTCTGCTAAATAGCTCCCTTATTATTATCACCCAGTGGAAGAAGAACGACGCAGACAGGCAGAGCATTACTTCAGGACACTCGAACGCTGCAGACGTGAAGGGTTCCCAAAACATGCAGAACCCTCCGCCCCCACCCCAGACGGGGCTCTTCACGTCTTTGCTTTGTGCTGCGCTTGACAAATGAGGGTAGACCGGCTCTTTATTTTCCTGGGTAAAATGAATCCCCGATGTTGTCTCCGGGAGCGCAGCGATGTTACGCCAGGGATGAATTTTGCCCGCGAATGCCTCACGCTAATGCAATTCTCCCCATAACCAACATCATTATCCGCCTGATTTCCCCTCCACCTTGCTTATCTCTCCCCTCTGTACACACACACACGCTCACACGCCCNTTTTATTGCTTGCACATCTCTCTTTATACCTCTCCCTTCTGCTATTACTGATTATTTAACTCTGTAGCTGCACTTTAACTTTAGGAAGAGCTCCAGCATACAGTCAGTTGGAAGGAGGCCGTACAAAATAAAATGTTATATTTTATTGCATTGTATTGTTCAGCATTTTAAAGAGGTAAATTAATCACTAAACTGCTGTTCTGTGCTTTAAACTACCAGCTGTTCAGTGCTCTGAATTACAAGATTTATCCTTCAGGATTTTTTTTAATCATTTTTTTTTCCACCTTTCGCATAAAGACTTTATAGGGAAATAAGAACATGCTGGGGAACGGAGGAGGGGATTAAGAGACAAAGAATCACACTATGCTTTGGTCTTCATCCCACATCAGATGACTTGGTGACAGCCCTTCCCCTGTGGGCTTTACAGCTTAATTACCTGGATTGTAGGCTTTCCCATTTCCACTCCTTCCAATCACCCCTAGACTTTATTAGTATTTAGACCATCTTGCTTAGTCTGCTGAGCATTCTCTTTACCCTGGCAGCTGTAGCGTTAAACACACACAAAAGGCCCTTATCGCTGTGATCTGCGCTTAAATCAAACAACACAAAGTCTGACCACAGCGGGGACCTTTTTCATTACAGGTAGAAGCTAGGCAATAAAAGGAAATGCGGGGGATGTGTTTGCAAATGCCCTCCAAGGTGTCCACAAGCCCCCTCCCTTTAAGAGAGTGTGCAGGGCTGATAAACGGGTGAAAGGGAGGGTGCTGAAGTAGCGATGCTGTGCATTCAAATTCTCAGCTTTTCCTTTAGCTCTTCTGAGTCACTTCTCTGCACTTTTCATTGAAGTATGGTTTTGAGCCGTGGGTTAAGTGGCGCAAGCCATCCGACCCTTCCCCTNCTCTTTTTCACCCGCACGTCAGTCACAGCTATCTGTGCGAGAGGACTGAACTTCATTCCTCAGTGTCTCCGGAGAGGTCACGAACGGCAAGGATGCAAATATATAGCAGGGTGCTGGAATTCTCGGCCTGGGGCAATAGGACCAAAGGGTCAGCATCCCCTTTGGTGGTGGTACCAGGGCAACCAGCCACCGAAGGTAGCGTTTAATCACAAGGTGGGGGGCAGACGCAGAGCGGAGAAGTGGCAGCCATCCAGGAGAAGACAGCCTGTGGCGGTATCACTTGCACACTGTGCGGCGGCAGGAGCAGCACAGAGATTCTCGTAATAAGACGGAAGGAGAGGGAAAGGGCATGCGAGGAGAAAATCCATCAATATGTAAAAATTATCGCAAAGGCTACTTTCTTCCAGTGAAATTAAATGGNACCTTTCGCATAAAGACTTTATAGGGAAATAAGAACATGCTGGGGAACGGAGGAGGGGATTAAGAGACAAAGAATCACACTATGCTTTGGTCTTCATCCCACATCAGATGACTTGGTGACAGCCCTTCCCCTGTGGGCTTTACAGCTTAATTACCTGGATTGTAGGCTTTCCCATTTCCACTCCTTCCAATCACCCCTAGACTTTATTAGTATTTAGACCATCTTGCTTAGTCTGCTGAGCATTCTCTTTACCCTGGCAGCTGTAGCGTTAAACACACACAAAAGGCCCTTATCGCTGTGATCTGCGCTTAAATCAAACAACACAAAGTCTGACCACAGCGGGGACCTTTTTCATTACAGGTAGAAGCTAGGCAATAAAAGGAAATGCGGGGGATGTGTTTGCAAATGCCCTCCAAGGTGTCCACAAGCCCCCTCCCTTTAAGAGAGTGTGCAGGGCTGATAAACGGGTGAAAGGGAGGGTGCTGAAGTAGCGATGCTGTGCATTCAAATTCTCAGCTTTTCCTTTAGCTCTTCTGAGTCACTTCTCTGCACTTTTCATTGAAGTATGGTTTTGAGCCGTGGGTTAAGTGGCGCAAGCCATCCGACCCTTCCCCTTTCTGTACACCTGGCTGGTGGCAGCTCACCTGCAGTACGTGCTCAAAGCATCCACACAGTGCTCAGGAAGAGCTGAACTCAGGGATTGTGCTCAGAAACAATGCTGGCATGCTGAGCAAAATTCCCAACCCATCCAAATGGGTGGTCAAGGTCTGAGACATAGCACAAGGTTGCGGCTGAGCGCTCCACTCTCCACACAGTGGACAGAATAGACAAACCCTGAATCCTCTTTGCAGCTCCAACATTGTTTCTTCAGCCATTCTGCCTCCACCAGTTTTTCTCTCATTTGCTTCTGTATTACACTAGAGAAGAAGACTTCTGCACAAATTGGGGCAAGAGAGGGAGACCAGGTCTCTGCCTGTGCACTGCTGCCAACTCTTAGCAAATTATAACACTGTGTTCCAGTTTGGCCTCTCCTTTGTGAAACTGAGTTACCATTACCAGCCTATTCTTGTGAACTGTAAGGTCTAGATGCAAAGTCCTGTACAAGTTCTGTGACTGGGCTGAATGTTCTGCTACATAACAGAGATAGCCACACACACGAACACAACCTGCATCCTATATGACAGGTGAGAATGGAAGTTGAATGCTTACAACATGTCTGGTAGACAGAGAGACTACAGGACATGATTGAATTCTTTTGGTAGGTTCAAGAGATATCACACAGGCTTTCTAAGCATGAGTTTGACAGTAGGTCTAGGTTTATCACTAAAACACTACCTTGAGACACCAGTGAAAAGCCCTGACTCTTAGCCGCTGCATTTTGAATCTCGTCTTACCTAGAGCTACAGTCCTTCTCCTCCATCCAGAGAGGCAGTAACTGCTTGTGTCCAGAGCCTGAGTGACCACTGCTGCAAAGGCTCAGAGCCTCCTGAGGGCAACACCACCTCTTTCCACTGTTCCCCAAAGCATCTTGTAGCCAACAGCTAGAGATGTTCTCTGCTTTTTGTAGTATTTGCCCAAATATTCTTCCCCACATACATGCCCAGAAAACTTAACTTGCTGGTTTCTTCATACCTGCATAGAGCATCCATCTAGTCATCTTCTCAACCTTTTCTGTAGTTACATCCAAACCTACCGTTCTGTTGCTCTGAAAGGGCTCACAGGCTTTACTTTTGAATGGCACTTGACCAAGCAGCTATGTCAGAGCTATTAATTTAATTAAAACTTATTAATTGAGGATGGGTTGCACAGTCTGTCATGAGCAGTATGCTGGCTCAGCAGACAGGCACAGACACTGGATCAGCCAGAGGAATGCTGAAGAGAGTACACCTTTCTTTGAGATAACTTTCTCCATACTCTCACCATTACACACCTGTCCATTTTCAGGAGAGAAAAATGAACATTTCAGTAAAACACAGATCATTATTTCATATCTACATGAAAACAAGGCAGAGAAGAAAGAAAAGACATTATCAGTTCTTCCATGCGCTAGACATTTATATTAAACACAATCTACTATGTTCAATCAACATAATTAGACATAATCTGTTCAGAAGTATCTTCATTTCCTTTAGACTGGGTGATCAAACAGCCCAGTTTGGCCTGGGAAAACCTGGACCTATCCCAAAGAAAATCTTTGTCATGTTCATTTGTCTTGGATCTTCCCTAAGGCAAACAGCTACCCCTTTACACAAGCACTACAGATAGGGGCTGTGGACCCTTACCCCTAAGCTAGCTCATTTATTACAAACTGAGCTAAAATGGGTGTTGAGAAGGAGAGAGTATTGCAATGGTTTTTGCTTCTTCAGTCCTCTGTTATGCAGGAATTTAGTGCAGCACCTACTATATTCCTGAAAATACCGCCAAAACACCCAGCTACTTACTATCACTAATACCACTAAGACCACAGACAAGCCCTGGTAGACTCCAGATAAACACTCAGTAAAAACCTGCCTTCTTCCCTTGAAATCTTGCAGCTCACAAAAACCCCACTAATAAACAATGACAGAAAAAAGGGAGGAAGAGGTGTTGGCACAGCAAATGGTGAGCCCAGCATACTCTTATCTCACTCTCAGAAGGCTCTTGGGATTCTTACTGTCTCAAAGCATTTGTGTGTGTTTAGACGAGAGACTGCTACCCAAATGCTGGAAGAGCATTTGTTAGTTGGCATCTTGTGCAAACCAGAGTGATCAAAGCAGCTCTTGGTGAGAGGTATAGAAAGGGGTGTGAGGGTAGACAGGAGAAGAGCCTTGGGCATTACTGGAAAGAGCAATTTCAGTGATTCCCGAGGACAGTATGTCATGAACTGTGTACTGTAATGCAAACTAGTAGGTTACTCGGTCACTTCAAAACCATTGCAGAAAAACTAGCTTTCATCATGGCATACTCTGAATTTCAAATAATCTGAAAATTATTTGAAGCCTCTCTAAAATGCTCAGGTGCAGGAATTTTGGTGAATGAACTGTGGAGATAATGGAGAAAGTTTTAAGATAACTTATTAATCTTGAGAAGTCTATGCAATGAGCTTGTTATCACTATGCTTTTTATACCTTTGATAAAGTAAATCAAAATATATTGGTTCAAAAACAGTTTGCCACACATAAAAAAAATGTCATGACATTTCAGTTTCCAAATCTTTTCTGTTCTCTGTGTTACTAGCAACTTTGGATAGGTTTCACAGCCCTTTGGAAACATTATCTACAATTACGAACTTCAATCAGAGGAAGGAAGACAATCAAACTTTAAAGAACATTTATATCAACTTCCCTAACATTTGGAAAAACCACCTAAAGATATGCATCCCAACACCCTATGGTTCCTACTGAAATCTTACCTTGGAGAAAGCAGATTTAAAAGAGCAATAAACAGTTTCATGCACTACAACCACATGTGCAGTATAAAGTTGATTGTGATAGTAAGTCTGGAGTCAACAAGGCATTACATGAAACATCAAGGGCCCACTTCTCCGTTGTTTGCTTCTTGTACAGTCAGTTACAATGCTACAAGTCTCACTATACCATTCTCTGTATTCTTCATAGCTACTCTGCATAAGAATAAATCAGTCTTTCTTAAATTTCTGTGTGTGTGTTGTGCATCGTGCAGCAGCAGAGCCTATTGTGTCCTGTGAAGGCTAATGCAGCAGATTGGTGGGCTTAAAAAGTGCTGTGCTGCACTGCAGATATGACGGTTACCACTTCATGGAGCCCTTCAAAGGACCAGGCCTACATATAATCCCCAGATGACATAGTCTGGCTTCCCTAACCATCATGGACACAATTTGGAGGCTACCAATAACCAAATTTCCCAAGGAACAAAGCAGTGGAAATTTTCCACGTGACGGTAGTTCACATGAAGAAATGATGTGTGGCCAAAGCTTGGCACCAGCTTCCCATTGAATATGCATATTTAGGAAAAAAGTGGAAAAAATATAAAAAGTCTTCCAAAAAAACTTTACCATGGTGATATCAATATAGAGTTGTGAGAAGCTATGCAGAGAAGCAAGGAAATCACTAGAATGAATTGAAGCAAACCTGGAGAAGAAATCCTCAAGTGATCTGTGCTAGTAAACAAGAAAAGACTGGACCTCACCAACAGTGAGAACAGTATTCAGAGATACTCAATACTTACTAATTTTTCTCTGCTTAACCCAAAGAAAGATCTGGAAATAAAGCACTAGTTGTCCATGATATGGTCAAATACTCTGTTGTCTGGGAGTGGGCTGGGGGTGGAAGATTTCTGACTTAGGCAGTGGACCTGACTATCTTAAGTTGGGATATGGAGAACATGTTGCACATACACATAGAAGA
>WEIS01086005.1:0-27538 GCA_013389965.1 Todus mexicanus
GCCCTGCTTTCCCAGGGATGTCTCAGCACGCCACCTGCACACCCACACGTATGACAGGGTGCAACATGCTGGAAATGCGCAGGGATGTCCCCTGGCCTCACATGCCCCCAACAGCACTTCTGAATTATACAGCACTGCTAATTATTGCAGAGTCACAGGGTGACCCACTGTGCTCCTGAAGCAAAGCACCGCCAAGCAGCGGTGGGGCATTTTACAAGACGCTTACTGGAGAACAAGGGAATGGTGTTTTCTGGTATTCAAGCTTGCAGAAATAAGAGGAAAAATGACTTCTGCATGAAAACGGACATAGAAAATCACAAGGCATTGAAACACTTTGCTTCAGACACTAGTAATGACTATGACTTACCCTTTGTAAAAAAGTTCTTTCGACAGAAATGTCCACATTTTCCACTAGAATTTCAATATTATTATTATTTTTTTTAAGAATCCCTCATGTATCCTTCCACAGTGTCAGGAAATGAGTTGCAAAGCATTACTCAAAGAGGTGCTTCATGTGTCACACATGTTCCCACAGCTGGGAACAACAGCACAGGGGTGCCCATGCTTCCAGCGCGGTTACATAGCCTGGCACAAGGTCCTTCTTTGCTACCCAGGCATTAACAAACTGGAGCTTGGCTGGGACAGTGGTGTTTTCTTGTCACCCTCCTCTGCTTTTAGCTGAGCATTTGTTAACCTAACACTACAGATGCCAATTCTGTCCTCCCTTCCCCTTCGGCTTGCAAACTGTTACCTGCCTCTCAGCCTTCAAGTTTACTGTAATGCTGGCTTTGCTGTGTGGTTGAGAGGGCAGAGACATTGCTTCTTAAGTGAGACAGAGTCAAGGTCTATGCTTACAGACAGACAGGCTTGAAAACCAGCAGGTTTTCCTTCCACAGGTGAAGAACAAGTTCATAGCCCCTGAAAAATCAACAGCTTTGGCTCTGTGATATTAAGTGCTTTCTCCCTCCAAGACACTGCTGCGTACATGCACTTCACCATGGGGATGGTCTCACGCTCAAAAGCAAAGAGCTGGCGCTTCTACTCTTGGCCTGCTGTGTGTCAGTTTTTAACAGCTCACCTGAAACGTTAATTGCAACCCAGTCAAGTGAGTTTGCCAACACACATAAGGCTTGAGATGGAGCTCATTGTGCTTGGTCCTCATCAAGAGATCAGACTCTGTGTAGGACATCTCATAAAGCAGTCTGACAGGCAGATGAACCCATGTGCCTCTGGGGTAGCCTCCTTCTTTTACATTGCGGTTGAATGCCTTCCCACCCACCCCCAATTCATCACTTGCAACTCCGTTTCAAGGAAACAGCAGTGAACATCTGAATTAAAAAAACCACAGAGGTTATAAAAGAGAAGGCATGTTTCCTTTTGTGAGATCTAACACACTGTCTCAACCTGCTTATTGTTACTAGGCAAACATCAAATTCATTTCTCCGTATGCCCCTGCCATACGTAGTGACAAAACCACGAGAAACATTTCTATTTAAAAACAAACCCTCTTTTGTTTCCTTTTCTGTAACTCATGCTGTTACAGCAAGGCATAGTCATAAAACCACTGACCGACCAAATTTTGGTCTCAGTCAATGCCAAAGCAGCAGCAACATCAGCAAGCTACACCACAGCAAATGGTGAGTTCGCAGGGTGGAAACAATCATGAGATACAACAAATCACTTTGCAATGATGGCAAGTAAGAAGACTCAGGCTTGAGAACTGCAGTCTGAAATACAAACCCCAGTAGCTTTTGCTGGTAGCTATTATGTGGGCTGTATCACAGTGCATTATTTAGCTTATCCAACCAGTGCCAGTGCATTCACAGCAGGAGCTTATCCTGCAGGCAGCACCAGGCTGAACACAAATGCACCACCACACATCCCGGTGCAGCCTGGGACACATGTCCAAAGGGCACCGAGGCATCACGATTTAGATCCCAATAAAACACAACTCAGTTTTTGACGTCTGAGGATTAAGCCAACTGGACATCAGTGCTCTCTGCAAGTAGCCCGTGAGGCCAAATCAGGAGCAGTATTTTACCTGTGTTGGTGCCCACAGCACATTTTGGGGTAGGATGACCCAGGGCCACCTGGTTTGATGCAGGGTGCAAGCCTTGTTCCCCAGAGCCCATGACACTCAAAGGATGAGCAGAGGAAACGAGTGGCAGGACAGAGAGGAGGCTAAGGTAGAAACTGGGGTAATACAAGGAAAGACAAGAGATCTCTGTGGGAAGAAAGGGGTTTCCAACCCCAGAGGAGGAGCAGGTGAGGAGGAGTGGGTGTGGTGAGAAGAGATCTTGATGGCTGCTGGCCTTTCCCAGCTCCCCCATGTGCTCCAGAGCCACTCTGCTGTCAGTCTTCATTCTGCATGCCTCAGAAGCCTGGTTACCTCTGACAACCAGTCCACATTGCTCCTTACCTGCATGTCACAACCAAACATGTGGTGCTTGCAAACACAGATCTGAAAAGGAAGGCACATCTGCTAGATGTGCCCAGGCACAAGGTCGGAAAGGAAAAGGACTAAACCCCAAATGAGAGCAGTGATACTTGCATGCAGACTCATTCAACCCAGCCAAGTACACTCCCTTGCTGACAGGCAAGAGCTGTATGCAGTCTTTCAGGTGTGTATGCAGCATCCTCAGCAGAAACATGAGCGATACAAATACTTTTTGGATCTTCTCTCAACAATTTCAACAAATCAGGGGTTTAGCTACCGGAGAAAACTCTTCAAGTTTATCTGCAGTCTTTTACACTCCTTTAGACTTGAAAAACCCTGCGTTTGTCTGCAGCTGATAGCTTTGAGATTTGAAAAGAGATCCTTTGCCAAAAGAGCAGCTGTGGAGCCTACCAACAGGAGCAGTGGCCAGATGATTAACCCTGCTGCTCCAAGGCATTTGCAGCCACAGCTGTGTCTGAGCTGGCTTCCCTCTACCAGGCTGCAGCCACCCTTGCAAGTCTTCTGGCAGAAAGCGGAATTATTCTCCCTTCACCTGGAAGGAGCTGCTCCCGAAGCCTCAGTGCCCACATCTACAAGGTGAGGGCAAAATGGCCTTGCGCTCCCTGCCAATAGATTCTCCTTCCCCTACTCAGCAGAGACAGTGCAAAGAAAGCTCCTGTTGACAAGATAATGAGAAAAAAGAAGTACAAGCTTGAAAAACACATCTCTGATGGGAGCATTTCAAAAGGCAGCTGGCTTCCAGAAGGCAAGAACTATTCTCCACTACGTCAGTTACCTACAGACATGTGAGAAACTGGTTGACAATGAGAAATTAGACAATAAAAGCTCTGATTTAACTCGTTAAGGTTTCCAATATGGCTCCAGGTATGTGTAATCCCAGTGTGTGCTGAATTTTATTTATGCCTGCATTGCAACCACCTTCCGAGAGCGCTGCTACAGGGCACAGAGAGACAGAAGAATAAACTGAAGGTATTTCATTCTGCAGCTCAAAAGATGTGAGCCATTTCCACTGCCACAGTATGCAAGCAAACCCCCACCTCCCTCACAACCATATCTGAACCAATGTGACTGCACCTCTGCAGCAGGATCACAGCCCAGGGCCTTCCCAGAATAGTAAATCTCTGCAGGTCACTCAGTGTTAGTGTTGCGATGTGGATTTCTGTCATTGTGGACTGAAGTGGGCAAGGTTGACATTTTATTTTGTCTCGGATGTTTTCTCTGAAAAACAAGCCAACTCCCATTCTAAATCTATATGATTTCTTCTCCTCCAGCTTTTTAAATGAAAAGTAAGTACGTTTCTGTAAGTTTCCAATATTCTGGACACACCAGTAGGCAGAGAAGATCCTCAGGAGATATGAGCTGGATTTTCCTGGGAGGGTTTTACACTCCTGGGTTTTGCCTCTCCTGGCAAAACCTGAAGAGAAATCCTTATGCTGGATTCCCTTCATGTGTAAGCACCAGAGCTGTGTGTCCCATTTCGTAACAGGACTGACAGAGAAACCAAGGGAGGAGCAGGAGAGCAATGTATGTCTCCAGACCCACTTTTCTCACCCTACAGCATGCCTCCATCCTTGGAAAAATGTCCATGTGGGAAGAGCTTCCCCTGATGGGTCAGCAAATGCTTTGGCCTCCAGCCTCCCAAGGGTTTAAACTCAGCCAGCTAGTCTCAGGTTTGTTACAAGCTCATCATAAACTAGTCTGTCTCAGCCTCCTCTTTCCATCCAATAGCTTCACACCACATTATTGCATTAATAACACACTGTTCTTTCTGTATTAGAAGTCATTAGTCCAGTGGTGTTGGGGAGACAACTACTGCCAAATCAAGGCCCGTGCTCACAGTAACTGGTGAAAAAAGAACATAATTTTACTTCATTTTTAATGACCCAAATGTAAGCCTAAAGCTACCCATGTTCAAACGCGTTATCAGAGCTCACCAGTTCTCCTCTAATTAGAACATGTGCCTAAGCTCAAAGAGAAATAAATGAATGAAATTCATGCCACAAGTCAAAGGGTGCTGTACCCTTCAAGTCCTGCAAGGACTGGAGGGCAGGTATTACTCCCCAATCCCCATGGTTGCTGGTAGATCATCACCACACTAAGCTTTGGGTCCAAATCCGGCACGTGGCTTTGCAACTCCCACCTGCTTCTTTGCAGGATTTTCTATCACGTAACTAGGGTGCTAGAAGCAAATCCTTACTTGCAAAGAGCTGTTGCACAAGTTGCCTGACTTGATTTATACCTTTTCAACATACTGGCTTTCACAGAGAAATTGAGATGCTGAAGTGTTGCTGCTTCACCTTCTGCCGCAGTTACTGTTAGCAGGGGTTTTCAAAACACTTGGCCTGAAATCCACTCCTTGCTTAGGTTGCTAGAGTTAAGGAAGGAATGTTTGGTTCAAAACGTAACTTGAATTGTCTGTGAAGCACTAAACACACAAACCCCACCCATTACCCCAAACTTCAATTAATTTCTTCAGACTTCCAAACCAATTTATTCAGTTGCAACTTTCCTGAAAGGTAAAGCTTTCTTCCCTAATTAAATAACGTTCACACAGAGCAGTACATTTTCTCTCATGTTCAACAAAGGAATTTTAAACCTCTGCTCTAGCTGGGAGGGAAGGGAGTAACACAGTATTAAGTATGGACCTCTTCATGTTACCTTCTTCGTTTCCCTGTCTCACATGCATGTACCCATCCACACAGAGCATGATTACATTGATACCAAAAATGATGACAAATCACAGGAAAATTCAGATTAATTTAGTTTTCGCTTTCCCATGCACAGTGATTTTTCTTGGCAAGGCCATAAGAATTATCCTTTCCTCATTGCTTTTACCTTTGCTGCCTGGTGCCAAGCCAGGGCTCTCCCTACAACAGACTGAAGCTGAAACTTGTGCAATATCAGCTCAATGCATATAAGACATGGATACGGAAAGCTGCTTGGCAGAAAAGGATCTACGGGTTCTGGTGGACAGCCGGCTGAACGTGAGCCAGCAGTGTGCCCAGGTGGCCAAGAAGGCCAACAGCATCCTGGCCTGTATCAAAACCAGTGTGTCGAGCAGCAGTAGTGNTCGTAATGATTCTATCGTTCTAAGAGTCGAACAGCTTTTCCCAACTAGCTGCTGCAAACTTGAGTAGTCCAACTTTGCTGTAAGACTTGACTGGACTAGGGGCCTCTGAACATGTCCCTGAGCATGCTGTAGTTATGGAAGCACTCACCAGCAGCTGAGAGGAAGCGCTCATACAAACCACTGTGATTTTGACCCCTCTTTAACTTTGCCTCCCACCCCTCCTTTTCCAGTTTTCATCATGCCTTCACTTCTCTTTTACCTTATCCTATCTCATCCCCATACATGCATTTTCCTGGTTGGTCTTTCACCTACTCTGATTGCTGAGGCATAAGCATATGCAACCCTTAGGTTTATGGGCATCTTCAGGTATATGTATCCCTTTTGGAGATGGCTACAGTTTCTGCATGAATAAATTCATCTACTCACACCAAGAGGAAAGGGCAGTGGGGCAAATTAGCTTTGTAGCTGAGCTGTGCAATAGCTGAAGGCGACAAATGCACTGTGCCCACAAAGCAGAGCAGTGGCTGGCTGAGCAGTGCGACACTCCCTTCACAGAATCACAGAATTATTGAGGCTGGAAAAGACCTCTGAGATCATCGAGTCCAGCCTATGACCTAACGCCATGACAGCAGCTAAACCATGACACTAAGTGCAGCATCCAACCTTTTCTTAAACACCTCCAGGGATGGTGACTCCACCACTTCCCTGGGCAATCCATTCCAGTGTTTTATCTCCCTTTCTGTGAGGAAGTGCTTCCGAACATCCAACCTAAACCTCCCCTGGAGGAGCTTCAGGCCATGCCCTCTCGTCCTGTTACAAGTTGCCTGAGAAAAGAGCCTGAGCCCCACCTGACAACAACTTCCCTTCAGGGAGTTGTAGAGAGTGATAAGGTCCCCCCTGAGCCTCCTCTTCTCGAGGCTAAACAACCCCAGCTCCCCCAGCCTCTCCTCGTAAGACTTCTCCTCCAGTCTGTTCTCCTCCTCGAGACTGGTCTCATTGCTCTCCTCTGGACCCGCTCCAGCACCTCAGTGTCCTTCTTGAAGTGAGGGGCCCAGAACTGCACCCAGTGCTCAAGGTGAGGCCTCACCAGTGCCGAGTACAGGGGTGTATAGGATTAAGTGCTTGGGTTTTAAGCATTGAGAGTCTCACTGCATTTTCCAGAAGGTCTCTGTTTTATACGCTGCGCATGGCTAAGTGGCTATCTAGGCTGCTATAGCTCTCCCTTATCAGTGGTGCTGGACTCTGCTCTCCTTTTCTCCACTTCATACCTGATACTCCAGCACGGTATCAGAGTGCCTACAACCCAGCCATGAGATTACAATGACGGGGAATAGAAATCAGCGCCTCTTGCACCCCACCTGCATGGCCTTGCCCCTATTGCAAGTTAGCTTCATGCTCACACCCATGTAAGCTACAGAAGAGAGTCTCCTCTTACAGGTTTCATCCCAGCACTGCCAAGCCTCTTGCCCTGCATGACAGCCAGCAGCTAACAGCTTCCCAGCATCTCCACTAAAAATACACTACTTTAGCAGCGTAATGAGCTCCCCAGGTTGAGTCTTTTACTGACTCCCCACAAATCATTGAAAGGACAAGCTGCTGTTTCGGTTCATTAGCAAGAGCTTTGTAGAAATTTGTTTGTATATTTCCAAGAGACTAACATGCTCATTCATACTAGGTCTAGAAAGACTTGAATTAAGAAGCAACTTAAGCCTCTCAACTTCCTTCCAGCTCTGCAGGATTGAGAATAGAGAGCAATTCTGCCCCCAAAGTGCAGCAAATTCTCCCCGGGCATACCAAGGGCTAGACAGGGCACTCTGGATGTTAGTCAGCATATATTTTTTTTAAACTCCAACTCTTGGAGCTCTGAGATTCAACAAATTTAATTTTCACCTCAAACACGAGTGAAGTACCCCCTGAGGCTTTAGCTCTTGGCACAGCAGACAAAAACGTCACCAGAAAAGCTCAGGGAAATAAAATGAACCTCAATGGCATTGGCATCCCTTTTAGATCTTGTAACATTTTAACTAGCCAAATCACCAGGGAAGCTATTTGTGACAACATCACAGATGCAACTCATGGGTTCTATGCACAGACCTAGAAGAAAGTGAGGGTAAAGACCATGCAAAAGAGGAATACCAAGAGTCAAGGATGCAGGAAAAGGACATCTAACCTTTGCTTGCACTTTACAAAGTTCCTGTCTTCAGGAGGTAGAAGCCCTATGGCACTTTATATTTACAAATTAAAACAGGCAACACCTCCTTTGGCACCCAAGGCTGAACTAAAGCCTTCCTTAAAGGTTTGAAGTTGCTGAGGAAGAGGAATTTTGGAAAACTTCAGGCTGATTCTGCAGTTCTACTCTGCCAGCTAATATGAATCCATCCAAGGTTTCCCTCATCATGGTTTTACTACATTAACACCCAAAAAGCAGCTATGGGATAAAAGCCACTGCTGCAGTCCACAAAGCTTGCTGGCTCAGCTGCCACAGAGTGCAACAGTGGATGTTTGAATTGAAGACAGCCACTTTAGAGGGGAAACAAACTGCCCTCCTGGCTTGAAGAGGGCATGTTAAGGAATCAGAAGTTCATGTGCTGGGGCAAAGGAGCAGGGAGGGGAAGTGGTTGCTTTAGTGGCTAGAGAAAACTTGTGGGAAAATAATGTAAGATAAATTTGCAGGATTGTGGAGCAAAGGGGAACACTGGCATGGTGCTCCCTGGAGATACCAGGAGGATCCTGGGTGGCAGGCAGGCATAAGGGCACCAGTTTTGTCTCCTGTGCATGCTGAGAGAAAGGCACAAAGACTGTTTCTCTGTCTCAGACCAAGTATTTCCAACTCTCTTCAATTTCCCCTGTGTTTCCAGGATAGCCTCTTCTTGCATAGGTGTCTGCAATGATCTGTGTCCAGCTGCATGGAAGAGCAGAGCAATCCTCCCCTTTCAGTGCTAGAGCTTTGAGTTCCCATTACCTGCTCTGAGAGAGGGAGGACAATTACACAGAAATAAGGAGCAGAGGAGACATAAGAATTTTCCTAGCTCTTCTCTTCAGATGTGTTTTCCAGATCAAGTTTAATAAGCACAGACCCTAGCCCACTGCTGCCTGCAGATCTGTTCATTAGCACCTTTGTGAGGGCTCTCCATGACCGCCAGGTCTCAGGAGACTGAGATGCAGTGTTTTAATTGTATATAATTAAATACTGCTCCCTTATCTAGATTTCAAAGTTTACTGTTGGGGCTTCAGTATCAACGTTCTCTTCACCTCTAATTAGCTTCCTTAATCTGTGCAGCCTTGCTTTTTCCCCCATGGGGACAGGGCTCTCCTGCAGGGAAGCTTGGATTGCATCTAATTATTAGCAAAGGAGACAGAGAGCAGGCAAGCACTGGCCCTGTCCCAGATATCCATTGTAAGCAAAGAGAGATTGGGTGACCACTGGGAAGCTCTGAAGGTTACACACGTATGCACGCATTTGGTCTTTCTGCTACATCTGTAGGTCGCTTTGCACGTTACTCCATTCCACATTTGTGGCAGAAGACCATTCAGGATGGAAGCCACCTGACTGAAGTGCAACCCACATGATGAATGCTTTTGCCTGGCTAGCACACAACAACAGGAGAGGAAGAGTCTCCAAGAACTCATCCGACCCAGTCCTGTCCAAAAAGAGACAATGTACTTGATAGCTTCTGTAAATTTTTCAGCAGTGTCTTTAAGCTGTCCTCTGCTATTGACAGAGATCATCTGCTCCCCCAAGCTACTCCTAAGTGGACACATCTGTACTAGGAGGAACTTTTCTCTCCTGTTTAATCTGAATTGCTTCTGCTGCTTCCCTAAGTCCCTGTAGGCACAGAACATATCTTACTGCCCTTTATACAGCTCAAGGCTTAGACCATCCCTACACCATGTCTTTCTAATTTAAACAGCCCCTCTTCTTGCTGTTCCTCAGCTTGGGTCACATTTCTCAGACCTCCAGTCATTTTCTATGCTTTCTGTTGGACTCCTCACACTTCTTCTGGAGTTGAGCGCTCAGAGTTGGACACAGCTGGCCAGAGAGAGTGTAAGGATGGCTGCACTCCTCATGAATACCTTCAGGATGACATCTGTCTCATTTATTGCAAGAGCATGATGCTGTGCGCTCAGATTTGGCTCATGGGTCACATTGGCACTCCCTGACTCAGTCGTTCCCATCCCACTTGAATTTGTGCTTATGAGTATTATTGTCCAAGCACTTTATGTTGTCTTGCTTCTGCTCAGGCTATTTCCCAGCTCATCTCTGTAAATCTTCATCCTACCTTCAATAACACTTTCAGCCTCTCCACTCTATCTGCAAGTTTAAACATCATACTTCTCTTTTTCATGCCCAACAAGCTCCGTTTCAGGACAAACACCTGCTGAACACCTTTTAATCCCCACCCAATGCCACTTTTCTCTTCCCACATTGGGTTGATTCCATCACCCCAGCGGCCTATTCAGCCAGTGCTTCCTTATGACAGCACTGAACAAGGCAACATTAAAAGCCCTTCTGAAGCTCGGTGATATGACAACCACTGCCTCTCCCTTACCTGAAAGGCTGGCATAAAAGAAAATTAGGTTGGCTTTATGAGATTTGTTCCTGACAAATATATGCTGGCTGTTATTCATCTCCTTGTTATCTTTGAGGTATTTACAAATAATGTGTTGATTTATTCCAGGTTCTTTTTGGTACAGAAGCAGACCTGATCTGGTTGAGCTGCTTTTGAACGCAGCTCCTGAGCTTGCCTGCAGATCTCACCTATTGCCCAGGAAACCTTCCAGGGGGACTGCTAGCAGCTCTAAGAGCCCCTCAAGTACTCCGCTAACAACACTGGGCTAGATTTCAGTATGCTTACTGGGTCTGGAAATAGATAGGTTGCAACACCTCTGTCCTACACCTGCAGGCCTCATGAACACTGATGTCTACAGAGGGACCTGCTTCTTGCTGGAACCTGTTGTTCAGCTCCCTTTCCCTTCTTCCTCTGCATTGTTAAGGCATGGACAGGACATCTTCTTCCCCTCTAATTCGCATCCAGTTCATGCTCAGCCTGACTCTGGCCCAACAGACAATCCTCCCTGCTAAACTGACCCATTTTCAGTGTTTTGTATGATTCTGAGTTCCAGATCACTGGAGAGCTCATGAGTCAGGTAAATCTGTTACACTTCTTTCCCTTTACCCTGTAGCAGGATCATTTGTGCCTGGGGAATTAATATTGACTTTGTTTATATTATTTTTACCCTTATGTAGGAGTGATATCTTATCCCCCTAAGTCCCACAACACATCCAGTTGCTACGGAGGAATATAAATTTCAATAACCAAGCCTGAAGTGTGAATGCAAATATACCACACTAAGCAAATATAAAGATCTGTGCAGACTCTGGTGCCAGGTAAAACCTGCTCCCCACCTGCTCAAGCCAAAGCAACAGGTTTCGCCTCAGATCCAGCCTCCCCTTCTGAATGAAACCAGTGCGTCTCTACCCTGCTCATCGCATCTCTATTTATTCCAGACTTCCTGCAGAATAGGTTTTTTTCTGCCTTGTATGCTGTAACAGGGTGGTATATTCATGTGAGAGCTGTGCAGTATTTGGACAGCAGAGCCCAGGCTGAAGAATGGCATTGCCAAAACGGAAAGAAGGGCTGTAGCCGTGGATGCGCAGCTCCTCGGCACAATGTCCATGGTCTCCAGACAGGCGTGTATCTTGCCCATATCTAAAAGCATGCCAGGATAAGTTATCTGTCACAACACTGGTAAGACCAGCATTCAGGCTGCACAGGTAAGGTCCTGGGTCAGAGGATGGCAGAGCCAAGGCCACGTAAGCAGTGCAGAGACAGGAGGGCAAATAGCCAGGGATAAGGGGCAGGGGAAACGCCTTCGCAGGCTGAGGATCTGAGCCATTAGTGCTGTGAGGCTGAGATGCTGCCTGGGCAGTTTGAGGAGCTGATAAACACTTCAACAAATCAATGTATTTCTACTCCCAATTGTTTGCAAAGGCCAATGTATAACTATTTTTTTTTCACCTGGAAGAAAGCAACAGAGTTTGAGAAGAACTCAGAGCAAACCAATCCTTTTTCCTGTTTTGTTCTGGACCCAGCAAGAAACTTCATGTTCTTCTTACATTCCAGCCAGAAACACAACAGCTTTGTCACCTGGTGACAGTGCATTTGGCCTCTGGGACAAGGCTCTCCTCAGGGTGTACTGGGCCTGTGGTTCATTCAGAGTCACATCTCATGACCCCAAAACAGCACAGAGTGTGACTATCACACACCAGTGCTGTAATAGGAGCAAATAGCCAGAGGAATTGCTCAAGCACTCCAAAGAGCAGAAAAGCTTCCTGACAACAATGCCATAAAATTTAAACCACCTCTAGAAAAAACAAAGGTAGTATCTCTGCATTGGACTCCACTCAGCCCATCTCCACCCCTGTTCTCAGCCATTTGAGAGCATCTGTACTCAGAGGATCTTCCCCTGGAAAGGACTTTGGTATGATGGGGCAGGTATACGCCATCAACTCCATCTCTCTCCTTCTAGCACCCGGCTTGTGGGGATCCAATATGTGCCCCCATTCTTCATTACTGCTTTGTTTCTCGTTGCCAGATACATTTTATTGTTACTTTGGCTGTGTAGGAAGGAGTCCAGACACTATGGAAATGGAACCATATAGGGACTGGACGGAGGAGGCACATGCTGGTTACCCTCTTAGTTGCACAGCAGTGGGAATATTTTCTCTCTTACACTAAGATATTTTTAAAACAGAGAATGTCATTATTATTTGTTGTCACCCAGGATCCAGCACTGCCATTCTTGGAAATCAGTGCAACGCCTCCAATGTCAGTGTCAGAAACATTATTAGCAGAGTTTTTGATATCTCCCAAGATGTCCTCAAGCTAAATGGCATTTATGACTTAGAGAGGGCTGACCTTAACTCCAACCATGCCCAAGATTGCAAAGCAGAGAACATACCCACTACTACCAGTGCAGCTAGGACATGTACCCAGCCATCAAAAACACTGTGGCTATGAAAGACTAACTTTAATCAAAGTTCCTCATCTGAAAGTACGGTAGAAATACAGGTGGTTCAGCAAGACCAGACTGTGAAGGTTAAGCCAACACAGTTATTTAATGGTGCTGGAGAACAGGGGAAGGAGCAGAAACAAGGGAGAGCATAGGTGTCTTTCCCCTTGCATGGCACCAATGAGCATGTCCTTGCTAGTGAACATGCAATTTCATACCTCATGTAAGCAAAGCCAGCAGAGGTACATACAAGGCAGATCCAGACATGGAAGACCTTGCATTACGCCTTGTATGCCTGCCTGCCAAGGGCAAAGTGACATCACATCCACCCACCAGCAGAGAGCCAGCCGATTGTGCTCTATTTGCCTGCAGCGTGCAGCATGATGCCTCTGGGCTCAGCCTCTCACCTCGGGGAGGGTCTGTTTCTGACTCAGCTAGTTGTCTGCCAGGTCCAGCTTCTCCTCTCTGTTTGGCTTTGGATGACAGCAGATGTTTCTCTGCCCATCTGCACAGATGCTTGTGTGCCGGCTGTGGTCATCTGTTTGCTTTTAGTTCTGTTGCTCTTGTTTTAAGCCCACAAATGCAGGCCTGCTGCTGGAAGAAAGCTATCGAGTGCCATCCACCGAGATTGAGCCTAGGGGCAAACTGTCAGAGAAAAGAAGCCTATTCCCAAGGCAGACATACAACTTGAACTCAGCACTTGCATTGGGGTCCTGTGTACCAACTATTTACCTCTCCCTGCTTGAGTAAAAGATCCCATGTGCACAGGAGGGAGAGGGATGGATCCCTGCTCTGTTTATAAGACCTGCATATCACAGCTGGTGTTAATGCTGCTGCCAACAGTGCTCAGGCATGTGCCAGAGAAAGAAGAGAGTCTGCAAAGGGTGACATAGTTTCTCCTATACCCTGCTCTCATCTCCTCAGCAAGGAGCTGCAGAGCAGTGCTTCACTCCAAGATAACTCTTTCCCATGCCAACAAGCTTCGCTAAGGTTGTTGCTTTAATTTCTTAAAGCAAGCCTAGATCCTGTGTTTTATAAATTACTACAATGCATTTAATAGGTAGCCTTTTCATAAAGGAGCACAGCGGATGTGTACACAAGCCCTGATGAAGCTAGTAACTGCCTCTCAATGGCTTTCAGAGAGTTATTACGGATTTAAGATCCAAGCTCCCTTAATCAACCACAGAGATGCAGCTGACAGCAGTAAATTGCCAACAACAGCTCATTGCAAATAAGGAAACATTGTTTTTTGAAGGGCAAAAATCGTGTCAGTTCTTCAACAAGAGCTAACCACTCCTGTCCTCACCCTTATCTCCAGATTCCCCTCAGTGATGTGCTGGCACAACTTGCTTCATCCAATAACACAATTTCGCTGCCTAATTCCCCTCACAGGGGACATCATCAAATCAAGTTCATAGATTTCATGACTTATTTGGGCAAAAGGATAAGCATCCCGTGCTTATCCTCCCCAAGCAATATGGGCAGGACTTGTCCCATGATACCATGATGACATGTCACAGGAACACATCCACTGGCCTTACTCTGGGGAGGAGAGGACCAGATCAGGCCATAAGTGTCTTAAAGACACATCTGCAAGTATGCGTTTTGCAGGCTTGAGACCTGAGACAGCACTTGGGAATGATTTTTTCAGTACACACTATGTGTCACTTGGTGCCCAGTCTGTGTGTGCAGGACAACTGCAAGCACCTGCAGGCACTTGGGCGCACAAGAAAGGGGAAGGTCTGTGAACACCACGTGGCTTTATTTCTTTGCTGTCTCCTAAAAGCAATGTGGGGGTTGTCCAGTGCAACCAAGACAAGAGTACGGCAGTTTAAAAGAGATGCACATGGCTAGGAGATATTAAGGCTAACATTGTAGGAGTGTTCAGGAAAAGACTAAACATTGTGTGAATGAAGAGGAGAAAAAGACAAGACAGCGCACCCTCTTATAGCTATAAATTCCCCACCGAAGTGAGGATGACCAGCTTTTGGCATTCAGGACCCAAAGCAATGATACATTTCAGCCTCAGGAACCCTCTTCTCCCCAAAACTCCCCTGGAAAGGGAAACAGGCTCCCATGCCATGCACCAGCCTGGTGTCACACGTGTTCAGCTCCCTGTTGTGGGCCACAGCCAGGGCCACTTCCCATAAGATGGACCCAGGGTGTTGGATTCTCTTGCCAAGGACCCAAGACTCAGATTCTGGTGGCCCTATTTTAATTGCCTGCAAGTCCCACTGTGCCAGGCAAGACTGCCAGTGGTGAGAGGAAAATATGCTCTAAAACCCAAGCTAGGCACTGGAAGCAGGTTGAATAAGAGTTTAACCTTTGGTCTATTCTGATATCTCACACTGTGCCTCCAGACACTAACCCTGCACAAGCCAGGGCTTGTGAGGGAGGGGATACACACTGACCCATGCAAACAAAGTGGGATGGACAAAGAGAGGGATAATGTATTCAATGGTGAAATGTGAAAAGGGGAATTTTTGTTTGCTTCACCTTCATGCCGGTTTACTGTGGTCTCCCTGACACATTGGAAGACTCTCCTGACCATGCTGGAGGTTCCATTTTTTCTCTGAAGCTGCAGGCCACAGATGCAAAACTGAGGTAGAGAGGCCTGAGTCAGGACTTTATTTTTGCTGGTTCTTTAGAAATACATCACCCAACTCCTTTTGGAAAAGAGAAGGGGAACTTGGTTCCCCACCACCACTATCTGTATTTATTGACATCGACATTTTTAAAGGGCTCTTGGGAGGGAGGCTGTGTAGTCTCTGGGGATATTTTCCCTACAATATCAGACAATTCAGCTGATGTTTGTGTCACTGTTAGCATTTGGCTCCTAGACTTATGCTTCCACAGAAATGTCAAAGCTGGCTTAGACAAGTCAAATTCAATGGGTCAAGAGTGTCAAATTACTAAACCTACAGCAGGCATCCTTTATAAAAACAGCTAAACTATATATAATGAACCTCAAGATCTATTGACATATGATTCTTCATCCATTTACAGGTGTTAACTGCATAGGTGAAATACCAGTTTATTCAGTTATCCCTATAATTGTGTGTACCATCTTTCTCACTGATTTATTAATGCAGTAAATATTTTTCTTTTGGAGGGTGTGGGTGCAGATATCTGGAATGCAGATTGTAATAGATCTCTAGTTGCAATGTTATCTCTAGAAAAACTACAGGTTTTTTGCAACATGAAAGAACACACGGTTTTCATACAGCTTTGCAGTCACATATGGATGACGTACCCCTCCTTGTTGTTTTGAGACAGCTAGGAGAAGAGATTCCTGGGGGAAGGACCACTTCCTCCTCTAAGATAGGATGCTGGACTTCTTTTGAATTATTTGGCATTCAATCAAGGGATAAAAATACACGGGTTAGATGAAGCACTGACCTCTTCTATGATCACAATAGCTGTGGTGGGCAGGAAGAGCCTGCAACATGTCTTCTCCATGTTGTCATCAAGAAACCTTTAATGATTAATGAAGATGCAAGATAAGGCTGGATATCCCTTATTGAGCATGGATGCAGAGGGAAGGTTCTCTCTTACACTTCAAATCATAGCACTCTGTCCTACACCAATGTCTTACAGAGCTCCAGGTACCCGTGCAGCATCACTGAGGTTGACATTCTGAGACTCAAGCCATCCATCTTTAGGTTTTGTGCATAGCTTGAAAAAATCTGTCATGAAAACCCTGCTAGCCCCTCTGCAAAAACACATTTCAATGCCATTTCCTTCACTTGCCAACATGCAGTCATTGAATACACAAGCTGTGCTTTGGGAGCAAGGAGCGGGAAAGCATCACTTCAAGAGGCTACCAGGCAGTGCTGGGATAAAATGTCCCATAGGAAGACTGACATCTTCTCCATTATACGTCTTTTTTCGTAGCATCAGAATAAGATCTTTTTTTAAAATGCACTGGAGTAGCATGGTTTCAGCAGTTACACAGCTATTTTGTGCGCTCTGGGAAAGGGGACATCAACAGATTACCAAATGCGAAAGTCTCTCTAGATGCTGCAAACAAACATGTTACATAATTGGGCCTTTTGGGAACCCGAGGAAGGTCTCCAGAAGATCAGGGCCCTCCTAACACTTTCTAATTTTACTGGGACTTAACAGCCCGCTAATAATAAAGGTTTGTACACAGTTTTCTTTTATCGTCATGTCCCTCTGCATTGATCTACCTTTGTTGTTAGTGCCCCAGAAAAACTCATCTTACTCAATTTTGTCAAGTTGATTGATAAAGCCTAGAATGGCATTGCTGAAGAGGCACTGAAGACCTTTAGAAAGGGCAGCAAAGCCATCTTATGGCCACTAGAGTGTGGGAAAACCTGAAGTTTTAGAATTTTACAGAGTCAAATGTGCTGCGGAATTGCGCCATTCTACGTAGCTGTGATGTAGCTGAAGCACAGCGCTAATGAGCATTGGCATAGCAAACAGGCTTTAGCTCTGTAATCCACATGCTGTGCTAGCATATCTTCTTTACTCCCATTAGAGCAAATTTCTCCAAGTGAGGATGCCTGTAAGCAGCACCTCAGCTTCAGGACCACACCGCCTTTGTCCTGCAGGGCTGTTCTAAACTTCTGCCTAGGGAAACATGGTCCTGAAGGAAATCTTCTGCAAGTCAGATTGTACTATCCAACATCCAAATATGGACGGTAGCAGCGAAGTTTTAGACGAATGCCTACTGCCTTTCAGGCCCAGGAATCAGTTTCATCCTTCTCCCAGAAAGATAAGATATGCGCATGTCCTCTTGCACATGAATAGTGCAAGCCCCTTGGCTCTTAAGTCACCACCTCCTACCATCCCATTCCACAAGCCCTCATCTGTACCAGGCTGCGAAGTCCTAAAGCAGTGCTTCCCATGTGTTGTCCCTCCCTGTGATTCCAGGGAGAGACAGTTTAAAGGCAATAGAAATAAGACGGGAATGCCCTGGTATCTGTACAGAAGAACCACCATTGGGTTTCTAAGAAATCTGTTTTCCCTGCTCTTGCTTGCTGTGCACATGCCGACAGCCAGTTGAAAAGGAGGAGGGCTGCCACTAGGAGGAGTTTTGGCAGAAGCTCTGACAGGATGTGGTCAGCCCATTTCCAGTATACTCCGCTTAGTTACTGGACCGTTGGAAAAAGTCGGCAATGAACAGCTTAGTGAAGGAAAGGCCACCAGCAGAGGCAGTGGGCGCAGCACAGAAGGCCCTAGTGCAACACTGGGGAGAAGGTACCGTTGGCCCACTGCAAAATCCCACATCATAGACGGAGCACCACAGGCAGCGGAGACTCAGGTGGTGCTACCTGTTTTTGATGAAGAACAGAACAGAAATCCTGGCCGGAGTGATGGATCCAATACAAGGGGGAAGACCAAGCCCCTTTGAATGCAGCTGCAGAGCCTGCAGCCATGTGTTTGACCTGCCACGTAAACACGTCACGTTCCAGGGGAACTGAGATTAAACTTCCAAGTCTTCCTGCCAGTAGCCCAGTTTTGCTAGTGCAGAGTGACCTGGTTAAAAAGTAAAGAGCCTTTGGGGGATATCCTTCTAGCCTAGTTCATGACATCTCAGCAGACAACTCCTTGTTTCTTCCAAAATAAATAAATAAAAAACCCCAACCAACCAAAATCAAGTGACTGCATTCCTCTCTACTACAGTTATCATGCAGGAGCCAGGAGCTATGGTATATCATGTGCTCTTGATGCTTCTGTGAGCAGCACACATGTTCTGGCCTTCATATTGTTGGAGCTGTGAAGTTATTGCTCAATTTTAACTCAGAAGTCAAAACGCCAACTGGTTTAACACCCTGCCTGAGAACTACAAACCACTTCTTTCTTTCCCTCTGCTTCAAGAAGTTTAATGATTCCCCCATTTGCTTCATTATTCCTGTGCACACAGAGCAGAGACGAGTAACAGACAGAACACAAGGCCCACTCTTAGCACTCTTAGCACCAGTTTTATGATGCGCAACACTCAAACCAATATTTAGCTTGCTCTTGACCCAGCAGTGCCCTTTATCAGTGACTGCTCCAAGTTCCACACAGTGGTTTTGTGCTACAGAGTCTACTGTTGGCAGGAACTGATCTCCAAGACAGACTTCACTGCAGGAAGAGCCTGAGGCTGAAACAAGGCAAGTTTCAACACTTCCTCCTCCCAGAGCCCCAACTGGGCAAAGAAATACCTTCATGACATACCCAGAGACAGACGTTTTCTACCATGATTTACTTAGCTAATTTATCTTCTCCACATAATGTAATAAACAAGGCTACAGAACCAATATTTTTTCCACTAATCTCTCTCTAGCAAAACTCAGGAGTAGCCTTCAACAACTTTCAGCCTGTTTGTTATTTACAAGCAGCCCGTTGAAGACACACCACACATGTGGCTCCGCCTTTGATAGTGCCTTTAGTAGTTCTGTAGGGCACAGTAACATTTCCTTGTGCACCAGAAGTTCACAACACTTCAACTTCCATGGTCCCCACGCTTTCACTGACATGCTTTACTCGCTCCTCAAAGGTGAAGATGTCAGCACGGTTATTGTCAAAGACAGTGACAGTGGCAGTAGATGGTAATGCTAGGCAGGCCAGTGTTGCGATACGACAATACTTTTTCAGGACGTGCTTTGGACAATGACTCAGGCCTGTGGCCTTTAGAAGAGCAAGTGAAGTAACCTTCACTAAAGCCCTTAACAGATCATCAGCAGAACAGGACGTGGCCCAGTCCTGGATGACCTGACTCTAAACAGCAAGGGGAAGTACGTAGCACAATTCATACACTCAGGTTAGGCCCTTCACAAGACAGGTCCTTGTGACTGGGCCGTAACAGCCAGCTCTACTTTGTTCTCTGCTCCACTCCAAAGCCAAGGCTACAAAGATCTGCTCAGTGCATGGGTAGAGTGTGGGACGCTGGGCTCACAAATCAGTCCCACCTCTCTACTGCTGGGAAGTTAAGAGTGCTCCTGAGCAGGCAGCACTCTCCGGTCTGTTAGCAAGGCAGGAATGCAGCAGTTCAGGCTCCCCAAAGCACGTAAGATCATTCATATCTTACTGCAATACGCTGGCACCCGAACACCTCCAGCACAGCTCTGGGAGCCATGTGCAATTAATTTCAGAAGAACCAGAGTCTGTAAGTAACAAATAAACCTTCACTTACACTATCTCATCATTCTGGAACTCCAGCTCTCCACAGGTGTCTTCAAAGTCCTCTCCTCCACCTTTGGCTGTGCCTTCAATGGTTTTGTAGGGCACAATAACATTTCCTCGCGCACCAGAGGTTCGCAACACTTTCACTTCCATGGTCCCCACACTTTCACTGACATGCGTTACTGGTTCCTCAAAGGTGAAGATGCCAGCATGGTCATCATCAAAGATAGTGACAGTGGCAGTAGATGGTGATCCTAGGCAGGCCAGTGTTGAGATGCGACTGGCCTCAAGAACACCCTCATCTGAGGCCTCAGTGCTCACGCGGACATTGCTGAGATGGACCAGGAAGTTCTCATCCTCCTCAAATATGTCATCGTCGATTATGCCAACACGGATCTCCTTCTGAGTCTCTCCAGGCTTGAAGATCACTGTCCCTTCAGTGAACTCATAGTCAGAGCCAGCATTGGCTGTCCCATCCTCTGTCCGGAAGTCAACATATACCGTGTTGGTCAAGTCACCTCCCCTGCGAATGATGGTGAGGGCAACAGTGCCACAGTTCTCGAGACACTGGTAGGTACCCTGCTCAAAGTAGAGCTTGCTGATGGGATCATTTTCTGCCACCTCACTGTTGACCTCGTGCATGCTGACAGCTTTGCGGGCCTGGTCTGCTGCATGTCTCTTCAAGATGTTGCCAGCTCCTGTCATGAGACGAGTGGCCTGAATGCGGTAAAAGGCCCTACTCTTCTGCTGCTGACTCAGGACCTGGTAGTTGGCCAACTCTATAAGCTGTTCAATTTCCTTGTCAGGGTGCTTTTGTTTCAGCTCCTTCAGGATCCGAGCCATTTCCCTTCTGGCTTCCTCATCATCCTGGTCTTTCTCATCCACCTCTAACACCAGTGTCCCATCCAAAAAGTTCTCCACATGAGAATTAGCAACCTTTCCATCCATCTCAATATCAGCTTTGGAGGAGGGCCGGTCACCCTCATGCTCAATTATCATGCCTCTCTGCTTGCCAGCTCGGTATTTCTTGTAGACGTACTTGTAAAATAAAAGCCTCCTGTCAGCTATCCAGGCAAACACCACACAGATGGGGAAGAAGAAGAAGGTGAGCAAGCCTTCCCAAACCTCCACAATCCCAGGAGAAGATACAGATAAAATAATGTAAAGCCAAGTGTAGGCAAAGATGCTCCAGGCTGCTGTAACAAAAAACACTCGCAAGTGCTTGATCTTCCTTATCTCTCCATCCGGAACAACGTAAACACAGATCGCAATAATGACAAACATGTTAAACGCAGCACTTCCCACAATTGTGCTTGGCCCCAGGTCCCCTGCTGTGAAGCCATGGCCACACACTTCGATAACAGACAGAAGGATCTCTGGGGCAGATGATCCCAAGGCCATCAGGGTGAGGTTGGAAACAGTCTCGTTCCAGATCCTCACTGTGGTTTTGCTGGTCTCGCCATTGGGCTTCTTGATGGTTATTTCCCGCTCTTGGGATGTAATGACTTCAATGGAGGACATGAAGCGGTCAGCTATGATAGATACTCCCAGGAACATGTACACCATTGCTACAAAATACACTGTTGCCCGAGCGATTTTGTCACCAAATGAGGGGTCTTGAGGTTCCCATATTGGTAAAATCACACCCTTTTTGCAGATGTATGAGCCAGTGCACTCCTCTGTGTCATTGACAGGCAGTTCGCTGGGGCTCTCTGCATGTATGCCATCTGCATGGAAGAGCAACACCAGCACAACACTCAGGAGTTGGAAGCTCACCAGGAAGGTGGGTGGGTGAGTTGGTCGCGACATGGCCACTTCCACTGAACAGGTCCCAAATGTCCTCAGCCTGCAGAGACAAAAGAACAGATCCATTAAGGGAGCTGACCAGAGAGAACAGATTTTCCACTATGCACTGTTTATTTCCCATCATTCCCAAACATATAATCAAGTTACCCTATCACTCAAGAAGACCCATTGAATGAGCCCATTTGTGTCATGATTACTGCTGTTTTCCATGTACAAATCACCTAGTTCAGTTGCCTGAACAAGGATTAATTCAGATGCTACCAGCGGGCTAGCACCTAGCCCCTTTAGCTACTATGATGTTTAATGACACTTTCTCTTAGCTGAAAGCATGTTTGTTCAGTTGCACTTTCTTGTTTCTCATCTAATTAAAGCCCATCATTCTGCCTCACAGTTGGCAGTAGTGTTTCCCATTTCAAAATTACAGTGCACTCGCTCACTGAAGTTCAGGCTAAGAGCAGAAGAGGACAGGGAAACCTACTATTCTCCCAATGTATATTTTTTTTAAAATATATTTGCCACTTGCCATTTTCAATCACTGTAAACTACATATTTTTCAGTCTTTTCTTGCTCATAGTCCTCCCAAGCATCTGCTCCACATCAGAAATCTGTATGAAGTGAGTTCAAGCCCTGGCAAAACCTTATTCTTAATAGTAACTTGGTCATAAGGTGCACCAGAAGGGCACTATTTAATTAATGATTTTGGAGCCATTCCTTTCACAGCGCATCACTTTGCAACTTCCCAAAACTGGGAAGAGCCCCATGTGCATCCAAGCCTGGCTCTCTTGGCATGCTTTGAGGGGAAACCTGTCCCTGTGCTCTTTTCCCACTAGGTCAGCTTTGACGGCTTCCCCTTCAAGGGCCTTTCTCACTCCATTTACAACATCAGTCATCAGGCATGACAGCAGTACTTGCCCTTGTCCTGCCTCAGGATTTTCCAGCAGTGTAGAGGAGCTGTTAAAGAGGTTTGCAGTTAGTTAACAGTGCATAAACAGACAGAACAGATGTCTCTAAGTGCAAAAACCTGAGCATGCTCAGTGTTCCATTCTCAATTTTACTAGCCAATAAAAGCCAGATTCCTAGTTATTAAAGCTATATTTTCTCCTCAAGGAGAGCCTTTGCCATACTTCGCTTCTCCATTCTGAGTTAATTTAATCACATGGTACTTAAGAATCTTTCTATGAAGAGAGGAAAATGAGTACATCAATACCTTTACTTTGCTGGAGAATACAAAAGGCTGAACAGGTTTTGCTCATTAAAAACCCCATACCCCAGAAGACAAAAAAAAAAAAAGTAAAGAAAGAAAAAGCCCCCAAAATATACAAAAACTAGCTGTGAATGGTTTAAGCTTCTCTGAGAAGAATGGTATTGCCAGGCACATATCAGAGAAGGGACACAAGCACGAGATCCAGACAATGCCTCCCAAAGTCTAACCCCTGCAATACCTGGCAGGTCTCACCCTACCAATTGCCATCTGCCTGGTCTTCAGTAAACACATCACCAGGTCAGAGAGCTGCATGTGCTGGGAGACACAAACCAAGCCATCCACACTAAAGGCTGCATCCAATGACAGCATCCCAGCTGTCACCTAGGCCCGGTCATAGCGAGCATGACCCAAGCAAGATGGCTAAGCACATTTCCCCCCTTTCTCCTGAAAGAGGGCTTGTTTCATAGCACAGCTGGGAACCAGGCTGGCTCTTCAGCCACACAGCAGGCTACACAAGCTGCATTGCTAACTGCAAAGTACAGACAAGCAGGTGTTCTGTGGAGAAGCTTTTACCTTCCTAAACAGAGACACATCAACATCCCCTTGAAGAAAAGCACCTGGTCACCACTACCCATCTCCTTATCCCCCACGACATAGAAATCACCTCACCTCATTAGAGCATGGCTATATTCTGCAGGAACAGGGTTGCATGCAAGTGATAGAACTGGCTGGAGGAAGCAAGGGGTACCATCCTGCACCCACATTACAGGATCTACTCCACAAACAGACGTTACAGTTATGGAACAAAGCCCTGTCCTCCATTTGCTTTTATTTAAGGATCCTATAGTAGGATTTTCAGACTGGAAGAATAATGTGGAGAATTTATCAAGACAGTTTTATATAAATGACATTTATTCACCAGAAACTGTTGGTCTGCTTCCCGCCTCCCGCTGCTCCTCCCAATTTTCTAATTAAGACAAGAAAAAGATACACAGAGCAGGAAGCGCACAAGTCAGAGAACTGGGTGATAACAACAGATAAGATGAACAACAAAAAGCAAGTTTCCTGTATGAAGACAGATTTAAAAGAAAGGAGTTGTTTATACTGGAAATCCTGTTAATGCTACAAAAAGCTCTTACTGCTGGAGTCAGAAGCCCTTAACATTGCTCCCCTGATCACAGGCTCTGGGTACCTTCTGCTTCCCAGAATGCAGGCTGTAGCCACTGCTCACAAATCTTCAGTAAAAAAATGAAAACATGACGTTTGTAAAGAAGAGTACCTTGTTACAACAGCTAAGTTGAAACAGATGTGCGTTCATGGTCATTGAAGTTTAGCCAAAGCATGAATTAGTCACCCAACATCTGTACTCCTGTGTTTCACACTGCTCCAAACCAAGTCTTGGAGGCATTTGACAAAGGGGCTGCCAAAACACAGGCTGACTTGGTACCTACTCTGTCTATCACATAGAGCTCCTAAGTATAATTTTAGCTTTTCTTTTAAATGTGAAGGCTTAAAAAAAATTATTGTGGGCATAAAATATTACTTAGCTGCATAGTTCTTCACTCTCTAAAGGGTTGTAGTTTCAACAGAAAACTCAAGAGCATCCACCTGCCCTTGTTCAGCTAATTTTCTCCCTGTGGCAAGTCATATCCTTGCACATGTACAATTATTCAGAGCAACCAGGCATTGTGAAATCCCCTTGGCAAAAAGAGGAAACAGATGGTTCTAGAGAAAATATTATGCTTTGGGTCACTGATTTAGGTCGCAAAGAACAGGAGAGTCCCATCACACTTTAGACCAACTCTACAGTCTTAAGAGGATTCAAGCACTGGAAGTCTCAGCCAGAAAAAAAGACATCCACTACATCAGATTAATAAGTCACTTGAACTTTGTTTGCCATGTTCTTCCCTTTCAAACCTTCTAATGTAAGTTGGGTTTGGGTTGTTGTTTGATTGTTGTTTTTTAAATCAAGTCTCATAGTATGTTAAACAGGAGGAAAAAAGGCCTAGAGCCTTGCATCTGAGCAATCCATCTTTCTGGCCTTCCTATCCATCTCTCCATGTACAAACAACATTTTTTCCTCAGATGGCAGGTGATAAGAAACGTGGAACTTTTCTGGAGAGTTCAGATGGGTGGGGAAAGGCTGGAGGTTTGGAAGAAAAACCCACCAGCCTTGGCAATGTGCCAGGACTCTTCTTTGAGTCACAGTGGCATCCCTAAATTCTGTCTGACTTCCTTCAGCATTTTGTGTTGCAGTTATCAAGCAAGATTCACACACCTTCGTCAGCTTTCTTACTTGAACCAATTCACGATGAGTATTGTTAACACCATACTCAGGAATTATGCGAGGGCTAGAAAATGTTTGGCCACAACATGCTGGTTACACACACAAAATCAGAGCATGACACTCAAAATATCTCTGAGAAGCAGCTGCTATGAAATTAGCAGCATTTTTTCATTTGTACAATCCAAAATAAACAGCTTAGTCCCCAGAGACCCTCTTACTCTGCATTTACCATAGGGTCTCAGCCCATGGCCAGCACAATGCTGCAGGCGTAGCAGTAGGAATATTCCCAGACAAATCATTCATATTATTCTCTAATGATAAGCAAGGCTACCAGAATGTCAGCCCTCTCTCCAAACCCAACTTTGTTAGCTTTTCATTAAGGTGCCTCAATTGCATTTCCCATCCCGGCCATCAACAATAAAAGCAAATGCGTTAGCAGCCCCAGCAAACCCTGCCTGCCACAGTGCTTGCGGCCTCGGCATCACTACCTCTATGCCTCTCAGGCCAGATCTATCAAAGCAGCACCAGACATGGGTGCAAGCTGTTCTCAGGCTCAGTGCTGGCCATATGTGTGTGGTGAAGAGCCCCAAACCACTGCCACACAGGCCAGCACAACTGCACAACCCTGTCCATAAACACTACCCTATGCCCAGCAGGCAGCACCCAGAGTCCTTTTGCCACTGAGGGAGCAGAGCAGTCCTGCGGAGGCCTGGAACAAGCTTTCCGAGAGCTTTCAGGTAGAGCTGGAGCTAACCACGCGAGCCAGATCCCAACCTGAGCTCTCTTGAAGTCACAGGTGTGCCCTTTCCCTTTGTGGTCAAGCTCCCCCAGGGAACTAGCAGTTGGTTTTACAGAGTCATGTAGAAAAGCCTGCAAGAGGCTGCATGGTCCCTTCAAGGCAAGCTCAGTTTAGCTACAGTTCCCAGCCAAGGACTGTTGGGCCAGCCTTTATTGCAACTCTTGGTGTAGCAAAACACGAGGATGGCGGTTGTTGCCCACAGCAGGGCTACGAGGGTTCCAGAGATATTTGTCTCCCTGCTGGACATGGGAGCTCCGGGTTTAACAAACTGGTAGGAGAGAGCTCCTGCCGCCAGGTTGTGCTCCAGCCCCCCCAGCTCAGAAGCTGCCAGATGGGGAAAAAAAAGCCTTTTAGACTCTGCTCTGACCTTTCCCTGGCAGCAAGGCTCTTTCAGGCTGGCTGGTTGCTGCATGCAAAGTGAGCCTGAAAGCTGCTCTGTTTTCCTTTGTAGCAGCCTCCCAAAAGTCCCATCTCCATTTGAGCACTTTGCCCTTGAAATATCCACTGCAAGACCCTTCCTGCTATTTTTCTACACCTTTGTATCACAAACAGGTTTATGACCACCTGCAACAAGCGACTAGCACCATTATTTTTCAGAGTACTGAAAAAACACTGCTAGCCCAGACACTTCCATTAAAGAAGAAGAATTGAGCAAGGAAGGAAATGGCCTGCACTCAGAAGGAGTAAGTGGCCACACAAAGAGAGAGTGAAAGATTTTCCTTGGGGAGGTTTTTTTTCTCAGCATTTGACAAAAAACCTGTACAAAGCAGCTGTAACACAGCAGTGTTCACACCAGTAGAGCCACCACTGACACTACCCAAGGGTACCTACCCCACTGCAACATCAGCTTCATAATAAACATCATTACTGTGAATATACTACCAGCTTGTATGAGAGAAGATGTCACCACAGCCATGCTACTGGTGTATGGGATGTGGAAGAAGCACCCTCTCCCCACAGGGTGACTGGTCACTTGCTGGGGGGCAGTAGGAAGTTTGCTCTTCACACAATAGTGTGTCAACATGCTGTGGGGACGCATCCAGCAGCATTTTGTAACATGGTGAGTACTTCCAGCCAGCCCTTCCCCATCCCATAGTCAGAGCTAGAAAGAGAGGAGCTTTTCCCAGTGAAAGTGCACTGCTGCAGGGAGACAGGGAAGGCAGCTCAAACCTCCCTTTGCTGGTGTCAGGGGCAGGAGAAAGATTGCGTCTCTTCAGCCAGAGAGGCCAAAAACTTTGACAAAGCAGCAGCTAGTAGCTACTGCAAGGCACAGCTCGCCTGCAAGCTAGGGAAACTGAGCCCCAAAGCAAGCCAGCTACTCACTCCGCTGCCAGTGTCCCAAAAAGGCCCCAAGTGAAAGGACAGGCTCTCCTGGCCAGTAAGTGCCTGCCCATCCCTGTCAAAAATGGCTGTTTAAAGTTACGTGCTCTGTGATCCTACCCCCAAGGTCAGACCTGAAGTCTCCAAGTCACAGCACCCATTGCCTATTTTCTCTTGCAGGAGAGCAGCACTTAAAACACCCCTGCAAGCAATAACCAGCCTTCCCTGGGGAAAGCACTGCACACCTTGCCTCTGCGGGTGGGACTCATGCCCACTGTCATACCTCCGGAGGGCTAGCAAACCTCTCCTCTCCTTCTCATGCTTCCTGGCCACGCTGAAGCCGGTACACCTGTGCCTCAGTGAAAGCAGCAATCTGCTTCACAGCAGGGCAGCTCAAGCAAAGCCCGTACTGGGAAAAGACATGACTGTAGGGGAAAAAAAAAAAA
>WEIS01086027.1:0-15006 GCA_013389965.1 Todus mexicanus
TAAAAAAAAATAATAATAAATTTGCAAAACTCCTTTGCTCCAGCCCAGTCTCCAGCTCTTTAGCTGGACAAATGGGAGCTCATGTGTTTATGAAACAGTCTTATTTCTGAGCACATCTATTGAGTTTTCGCATTAGAAAACTGCAGACTTTTGAAACTTTGTTGCTCATCTAGAACACAAAGTGCATCATGAAGCGCTGTTATCAAAATAGAAATGGCTGGATTTTTTTTCCCCCCATAAATATACAAATAACTTATTGAACCCTGGGACAGAAACAATAATCTCTCCTGACGTCTTGCAAAGCACAAGGAGCTGGTATATGCTGGGCTTGGTCCATGTGAGTTGATACAGCCCCACACTCCCAGAGGCTCTGCAGGACCCACCTTGCCATCAACATTTTAGCTCTGGCAAATCTTAGCTATGAATTTTAATTGCCTCAAACAACACAAGACTGGTCAGTTCTGCTCTGGGGAGAAACAACTCTCACAGGCAGCTCTCATATTTAGCACGATATTTTTCCAACATTTTTTCCACATTCTCCTTGAAAGCTGAACAAAGCCATAGATGTTAGCATGAAAGATAACTGCAGCAGCTGTCTTCCGAATTTCAGTAGCCGAACAATCACTAGTCACCTTGAAGTGGCTACACACACATTAAGGGCACTGCTTTATGCCAGCCTTACTGGCTTCACTGCAAAGGAACATTTGTGCTTGATTCTGAAAAACTTTGCTATTGAAATAAAAAAGGCACAAATTTTGTTTAATTAGGAAAGTACCTGATCATTGGAGTCAACTCACCAGTTACTATCTTCTGGCCTTTCCAGGTCTTTATCTCAGTTTCCTCTTGTTGTTAAAAGGCAACACCATCAAGAGAGAAATCTGGCAGTGTGAGAAGTGACTGAGCTTCACTACCAGTCCCAGGTAAAACTCCTTTATCTGATTTCTGTTTCTGATCACTTCTTTATTTACGTCCATTTCTCAGCTGTGTCCTTTAAAAAGTCCTTGGAGGAAGGACCCTGTAAAATTAGAGTTATCCTTGGTACTCTTCAAAGGTTGAATGTAACACAGGTGATTTGTTCCCTCCTTTTCTTCCCACGCATGCAGATGAGAAAAATTGTATTCAACATTACTTTCAAACAGACATGCTTCATAGTCTTGTCCTCAAAAGTAGCTCGCATCTTTATTTCTTTCTTTCTCTGAGGCAGTAAAGGAAAAACAGGAAAGGACAAGGTTTTTTGAGGATCGCCTCCAGGAGCAGAAGATAAAAGGCTGTGCCCAAAATGGGCCAGTCATAAAAAAAGGAACAAGATCAAGAGAAAATCAAGAATAAAACGAAAGGCAGGGCAAAACAACCTGGTGTGCAACAAAGGTCTGACTAATGGCTAGGCCTGACAAAAGGTACAGACATTAAACAGATGGGCTGGAAAACCAAATGAAAGGCCAAAGTAACCGCACTGCAGTGCCGCATCCCAAGATAGTCCCACAGTACCTGGGGTCACGCAAATGAGAGGAGCAGGGACATCTGTAACCAAAGCCAGCAGCTTCTCCAGCACGCACACCGAGGGGAAAGTCACCATCATGTCCATAGTGCAAAGGCAGCCACACCATTTCTCTCTGTAGCTAAAAGGGGCATCAGAAACCCTTTGAAATCAAATCGCTAATGTATAATACACATATATATGCATGTGTCTGTGTATGCCCCTTGCTTGAGGATATGATTGATTCAATGGCCATGTGTGATTTGAGTAGCTGCAGAATTCAGAGAGCCAAACTGATATGTCTGTGATGGACAACTGCAGTAAAAAATTTAAAAATACCAAATTGCCAGTTTTTTCTAAGTGATGAGGGCTTGGAGAGTCAACAAGGAATTCAGAAGAGCTCAGTGAAAAACAAAACCTCAAACCAAAGAGCTGCCAGATGACAAGAGCAGCCTAGATTTATTTGTCTCAATTAGTTAAATTTGTGATTTCACTTCCTCCAGGGTGTTTTTTTGTATGTTTACAAAGCAAATTCCTTACATCCTTAAATCTCAACAGAACAACTGAATGTCAAGACTCTCTATTTATATTACTTTTTATTGCACTGATTTTGTGGGAGAACACAGGCCATAATTTCTGTACTCAGGTTTCTGTTTCTCCAGCTATTCAACAGATTAGTGATAAGATGAATTAATATTTTTATAGTAATTTAGGTTCCTTAAACTGTTGATGCTGTGCAAGTGGAAAAATAATTAGTATGAGACCTTCTGGTACCCACAAAACTCACTGCAATTGTGGCTGTAGAAGGTCATTAGTTTTTCTTTACTACAGAACTTGTAGGTTAATGTAGCAAGATCTTTTTTTTCTCTTACTATTATGAGTTTCATCTATGTGAGAGTTGTAAGAGGCTGTGGCTGTTTCTTGCTTTCCAAGTACAGAAATACAGTTTGTTCCAGCACACAATCTCTGTATTTCTCTTAGTTGGTGTGCCTATGTCTGTTTACCCTTAATTATGTGTTTAATTAGATCTACAATATTCCATAATTAATCTCTTAAACAAGATCTGAAATGGAGACTAGTTCTTGTTAGGATTCTCAGCTTACTCATCTCTTTTTACTATATGAAAGAGCTGATACATTCGCTCAGATACTGTGTTAACTCTTTGTGCTGTTGCTCTAGTCCATAAATTCCTTCCAACACTTGGAATCAATACGTATTTTAAAAGTTTGCCAATTTAAAACCCAACAAGAACAACAACACCACAAACCACCACAAAGCAAAACAAGCAACAACAAAACACACACAAAAAAACCCCAACCCACAACCCAAACAGCAGCAGCTAACAGCATTCTGAGATGGGATGGATTTTTGCTCTGAGCAGGCTCACACCTATAAAATATCTTGCACCAGCAGGTCCCCCACATGCCCTTCACTCCCATCGAAGCAAAAGAAAAAACAGCCTGCATGATCGCTCTGCTGCAAATTTTCCCTCTTTCCACCCCAGCTCCCAGCCTGAATGTGCTTTGTCTGAGCTGCTGCTTTGATGTTGCATCAGGCAGCATTGAAACAATAACTTGAAGACAGCGTTGAAGCCAGCCAAGGGTAAAAAAGCCAGCAGCTACTGTGCAATTGTGCAGATACATGCCATGGCTTTGCAGGGAAGCTGGAGACGGTCACACAAGCCCCCGAATTCGAGACCACGGGCTGCCTGGCTGTCTCTCACAAGGAGCTCTGTGAGAGACAGGCAAGAGCAAAGCTCTGTCCTCCCATTTTGAACCGTTCACTACTTGGAGCTCAAAGGATGGATACAGCCCTGCCAGAGCTGTTGTCATATGTTGTTTTCAAACAATGGAGGATTGAGAGGGGGGAGAAAAAAAAAAGTTGTTTGTGTGTGTGCATCTGTCAATAAGGGAGCTTAAGTTGGGGATGAGAGGTACTCAGGGAGATTAAGCGTAGCAGATTTATAGGTGAAATCCGGTTAGTGTTGATGCAAAAGGTTGTGGGGGAGATTTTCAAAAGCACGTGTGGGAGGAGACTGCTTGCATACTATTGATTTTCTATTTTGGTGCCTAGCTCTCATTGCTCTGTGACAGTTTTGTGAAGCACTGGAGCCCCTGGAGATACTGGGAGATGCCCATGAAGGAAGCAGGCTGATGAGTCAACACTGACACTATCATCCACAGCAGAAAAGGAGGGGGAAGAGGACCATGGGAAAGACACCCCCTTTCCCCCATATTGCAGAACGATTGCAACACCATGCAATGGTTCCCTACTCCCCATACATTTCCCAAATAACTAGTAGCTCAGGAGGAAGTAAAAGAGAAGGAGAATGATACAGAGCACACATTCAAGAGCTGTGGGCATGTTTCCAGCTTTGCAAGCAGGAGTCATTGGTGCATCCAGAAGCTCTAATGGAGGGGATTGTGACCCTTGAGTCCACTTTCCCTGTAATTAACCCATCCTCATCTGCAGGCAATCCCTTCTCCTTGGTTTTGTCCAGGCCTAGGTGACGGCACCCAAGCAGCAGCAGCAGATACAGGGCTGCACCAAGTGCTCACTTGCATGAAGGGCAGAGAGGGCAATGTAAAAGCAGGAATGGGTTTATCAAAGCTCTGAACCAGGGGCACCACGGCTCTTCGCTCACTGTCAGAAAACAGCAGCTGCTGCTCTACCACGTGCACTTTGTTTTTCTGAAGGCAGAAAAATAAAGTAGGTCACTATTTTATTTACCAGAAGCAGAGATTAAGGATATTAGGAAAGGGCACAGTATAGTGTAAGCTGCTGATGAAAACACTGGAAATCCAGGCTGCACGGGTTTATACATGACATGAACTCAGTTGCTGACGTGAAAGAGAGGTCGTGTTTAGATACCACAAGAAGAGATGTCAGGTATGCTAGTGATAGAGAAATTTGTTTTAATACCATGTAATTAATGTATAAGGTGTAAGGTTCCTGGCTCTTGAAAAAATAGGAAACAAAGTAGGAAAAGATGAGCTGTCATGTGGGTTGAAGAATGCTCATCGAGTCCTTGTTTATTTTCCTTAAGAGGTCTCGATTTCTAAAGCACTGCACACCTACAAAGTCTCTTCATGTTTGAGCGCTGTGGGTAACCAACAGCATTTAATATAACTAAACTAGTGCAAGGCGTAGCAGGACATCATTTGTAGGACCATCACTATAAATCCATAGCCATTAGGCAGACGAAGCATTGTCACATACAAAGGACTCAGATGTTTTGCCATTAAATCTTAACACACTGAGATGATAATTGTTCACGCTCCCCATTCAGACATGTCCTATCCAACAAGAAATAGGGAACATTATATCCAAGACAAGTCCAATTACAAACAATGGGCACATTCTAGGCAAATGAGAGCACAAACCCCTTTTTAAAATTAGTTTTTAATATGAAAAAAGAATAATGACATTCACTGAGGAACTACAGGAGATCATACACAGAAATTATACAATGCAACAAGAATTTGCACACAATTCTCCTAAGCATGAATTACATACTTCAGTCAAGTGTATAATTTGAAACTTTGAAGTTCTCTTTCCATTAGACTCCTCTCTTGTGGCTTTGTCCACACAGACTTGTCCTTATACAAGCAAGGAGACAGTAGCATTTGTTAAAAGCAGTGAAGGTGTTCAGAAAACACCCCACTAGCATTTCACTGTTAGGACTCATCCTGAGCAAGCATGTCAAAAAGGAACTGAAGTGGTCAGAAGGCTGCAAGACCACCACACTAATTTTCATCTGTGAAAAAGTACAGATTTTAAGATCAGACATTATCAAAAACGTACAGTGCCTTGGAAAGAGACAACACCCCAAAGGAAGTGAGGACAGAGACTGAAAAGATTTATCCATAAGTCATTATTTCAGGGTTGTTTTGTTGGGGTTTTTTTTCATTTCTAAATCATTTCTTTCACTACTTGAGGAAGAGCTCCTGGGAAACATCTAGCATGTCAGCCTGTTGTCCCTGTCCCTCTTTCTGCCCACAGAGATACAGGTTTATTTGCCATGTAAACCCAAACCAGGGTTCTCACATTGTCCAGGGCTCACCCACACAGCAGTGCAGACCCAGGCCCAGCTCTGCAAAGCTGAGAGACACCTCCTCCCCTTCCCCTTGTCCTTCCCACAAACACGCAGGGAATCCCGGGACATGGTAGTAGAGGCAGAGATGGTGGGTACCAACATGTTGGATGTTGTACATCCACACAAACGTCTGGAGGAAGAACAAAGGCAGAATACCACGCACTGTGGCTTTATTGAGGCAGCCAGTAAAGGCAGGCACCAACCCAAGATACATCCTGGACACAGGCTTTGTGCTGTCCCTGCATGTCACAGCAGAAGAGTCTGGAGCTGTTTTAGCCCCTGGCAGGCCAAGAGTTTCACACTTACCCTACAGAAGGGAAGAAAAGTTATTTCAGACATGATTCATCCTTCATCCAAAATAGGTTTCATGGTTGCAAGGGAATCCAGAGGACTTCCAAATGCTGTCACCTAACATATAGATACAAGCACTTAGACATACACTCCACACCCTTGTCCCAGCTACCCTGTGCCACAGAAGAAAGATGACTAAAGCCACGCTAATAGGCGGGTTAGGCAAGCTGGGGCAGTTGGCCAGGCCCGAGGACTGACAATCCACTAGGAGGAGTTGGCAGCTCCCAGTAGCAGGATAATCAGAGCTCAAGAGTTTTGGTACCTACTCCACCAATGGCAGAGAAATCCACCTCCTTGATGTTATTTATCTGATTCTAAACAGCTTTGTGGAAAGTTTATTATTCTCATTTTCATCAATTAATGCTTAGTTTTGTCCTTCCCAGCTTCTCCTAGGTCTCTAGGTATAACATTTTTGATTCTTTCATTTACAAAGGAAAGCTAATGCATTAAAACTATGCATTGACCTCCCATACACTTTAGCATTTTGTTTTGTGTGAAGTTCTTACTCTTCCTTAGTTTTGCCTCACAAGCTAATGGAAGAGAGATTTAGTATCTTGATTTTCACCGATACTTACCTTTAGCATTTTTTCTTCCCTGACAAATCTGCTGGAACTGGTAATGAAGGGAAATGCTATAGTCTAGCTTCTGCAGAACTTACTTTTTCTCCTTGACAAGCTTTTTAAAGACACAATGTTAAGACATAACAAATATCAGCCATCTTAGAGTAAAAACAGCACTTGAGCATAAAATATTTAGATTGTGCCAACACTGGTGACCTTCATCTGCCAGCTCTATGCTGCTATTCTAATCATCTAGATATAATACTGCCATTCTGCATTTTGACAGAAATTTTAAGCAGTCTGGAAAGAATTGTTATTCATTGTGATTTTAGTACCTCTTCATGGATTAATTGTAGATATTTTGCAGATAATACTAATAGAAAATAGAATTATCTATAGATCAAGCTTCAGGGCCCTCCGGGAAATTGGTTCATATAAATGCCATATAAAATAAGAGTAAATCTTTGACCTGAATAGATTGCAATCCAAGCAAACCAAAGGGAGAACTGATGAAAAGAGGATATTATCCCAGTTTTCCACAGGCAAACAGCAATAACATGGAGATTAAAAGACTTATCTGAGGTCAGAAAGAGCCTGCAGCAGACCCTACCATCCAACTCGCATCTCCGAAAGTTCCACATATAACTATGAAACCATCTTTCTACTCTCATACAATCATGAGATAATCAGAAAAAGCTAGAGAAATAACTCTCAGCATATTACTGTCTGGAAATTATTACAGTATCTCTAAAAGCAACCACATATTTTTCTCTGAATCATGTATCTGCTAACCATTTGTTTTTCCAGAGAGCTGGGGTACTATTTTTGGTTTTTTTTTTTTGCTTGCTCCATCTAAAGAATCTGGCATATAGAAATATTTACAAACTACTTAGGATGCTTTGGTGAAAGCAAGTCATGTAATTCACATAATCTATTTTGTTAGACATGCCACATAAAAAGGAAATACTGCTTTCTGTACCAATTGCTACACTATTCCACACTTACCTTGAAGTGAATCTCCTTCGCAGAGACCAAAATGAATAGGTAACAAATTAATATCTGTGTATAGCACAATTGCTGGTCATCACACAGATGGCAGTTTATGGCTGTTTCAAACTCTCTGTTTTGAGAGAGAAGGGATAGGAGGATTTCCTACACACCCTCGGCAATGAAAGCTTCACCTCTACACGACACACAGGGCTTCATCACCAGCAAGGAGCATCGCAATGTTGTCAGCACTACAGACCCTGCTCTTCCACTTCCCAGTTCAATGTATTTAACTGTTGGCATTACTTCTTGCTCTCAGTCCCTGGTATTCCTATGGTATCATAGTACATCTGGGACATGCCTTGGAAATAATGAGGATTCAACACCACTATCACTGAGCCCTTTGGGAAACACAGGTATACGGGGGAGCAATATTCTTTGTGTGGTTAACCTGTGATGCTTCGAAAGCGTATCTCCTTTTAGTATTAAGAAGCTCTGCAGAAACCTATTTTTCTGTTCCAGCCTGGCTTTCCCAGCAACATGCTTAGAGCACAGACCACTTCAGAAACACTCACCTTTTCAGACCTAACTCATCTATTTCGAATAGTCTTCTCTGGCCCATTGGGCTCAAATCTCCCTACCTGGAATAGGGACTATGTCTCAAAGCTTTTCCTGGTCCATGCTGGTCTGACAGCATCCCTTGAGCCCCAAAAGGTCTCAAAGCACCTGGCCAGAAGGATGAAGACCAGGGGTTTTTAATGATCTTAGTCCAAGTATCCTCAGAGTTGTGCTCCCTCTTATGCTCCTTTCCTTCTTTTGACTTCGTGTATCTTGGTTAGTTATCTGGAGGCCAGCTTTCCTCCCTTGGGGGGATGGAAAGTAAATGGTGCTCCATAGCAAGCTTTAGTAATCCCAGAGAGGCCCAAGGAGAGACTGAAGATGAGAGATCTGCTGTCTCATGCTTACTGCTGTGCTGCAACCTTGCTCAGCCCAGCACGCAGCCGGAGCACCAGGACAGCTCTGCTAGAGAGGTGTTTGCCTGAACTTACAGAATCACAGAATGTTAAGGGTTGGAAGGGACCTCAAAAGATCATCTAGCCCAACCACCCCACCAGAGCGGGATGACCTAGATTAGGTCACACAGGAATGTTTTAAGGGGGTTTTGAATGTCTCTAGAGGAGGAGACTCCACAACCTCTCTGGGCAGCCTGTTCCAGGGCTCTGTCACCCTTACTGTGAAAAAGTTTCTCCTTATGTTTACATGAAATCTCCTTTGCTCCAGCTCACTCCCATTGCCCCTTGTCCTAACATTGGGCATCACTGAGAAGAGCCTGGCTCTGTCCTCCTGACACTTGCACTTTATATATTTATGAATTAGAATATTTATAAACTCACCCAAGTCCACTATGAAAATGAACTGGGCCCCCCCTCTTTCACATGCAACTCTTAACCAGTACATTAATAGCTAAAAGGCAGCAGAGAAGAGGGAGAATTTGGCAACCAACCTCCTTGTCTTTCCACCCAGCTCCAGCGTATCTTGCTTGCAGTCTTTAACCAGGTCCTGCTCAGCTCACAAGTTTTTTGAATCCTATGTGTTTTCCCTCTTGCCCACCAGACAAACCCACCTCTGGGCTGCAGCCCAAGGTCTTCTACCCATAGGATGAGACTTCAGTCTCTAGTGTCTATTAATAGTGTCCAGTGAGTCCCTCAACTGTCCAAGTACAGCACAGGGTGTACAGGCACCTTGCAATGCTCCCCAGTGCTGCTCTGGAAGCCCCCAAGAGAGCTCCACTACAATGTTGAACATTTAGACACCTTCCTCCTTCATCAGCCCTTACTCTCCCAGGCTTGTTTTTGAGCTACTCCAAATTCTAGATTTTAAACCAGTAAACGCAGCGAGGACATGACTTTCAATGCCTGACTTCACACATGACTGTGTGGGTCACCCGAGGCTCACTGCACAGTCAAATGACAGAAACAGGCGTTTTTTTCACCATGTGGTTTGGGTGACCTATTTCAGATGTGCACTCTTGCCTGAGGGCAGCTGTGCACCACAAGCAGCTGTTCAACTGTGCAAGGAGCCAAGGGTGACCAGCTCAGAGGTGGATGCCTGCACAGAAGTGGGCACAGAAATCTGGAGATTAATCCCACCAGGTGCCACTGGGACCTGGGTACATGCCAGCAGCTTGTGATTCCTCCTTCAGGTCTGCTGGAAAGAGTGCTCAAGAATTTTAATAATTTACATGGACACTTGGCTCAAGTGGGCTGAGCAATTTCAGTTCTCTTTCCATTGTTTTTCTGATTTACACAGCTTTAACATGCATTTCTGCACCACCTCTGTTTTCTTAAGTTAGTGCTAGGATCTCTTGAGGCAATTTTAAAATACTTTGCATGACTAACTTATCATTATGTGCTTGCTCAAGTTCTCATGAAATTCACTTCTATTCCACACACCTCTTCTAAGCCAGTACAAATTAATTACTCTGGAAATTACTAAGAATTTCAGGATTGATGAACTGTTCAGTAACCTCATCATTAATCTCTAAGTTTTCAGTCCTGTTTGTAGTCTTACAGGACTTGGTAAACAAAAACAAAACCAAAAACAAATCAGTGAGCATCTTCCCTAAGATATATAAGTGGCTTTCCCTGCTCTATATGTAACTTTCAGTTTTAAATCAAATCTGGTTTTCAGAAATCAATTTATCCAACTAAATAAAAAGTCTGATAAACCATAAACCAACTACATATCAGAGTCCACAGAAATGGCAGAAAGAAGGTAGTTATCTTTTTACTACAGAAAGGACAAAAGTAATTTGATTTATTGTTACTTTAAGCATTACAGCTGAAAATGATAACGTAACAGCAGCATAACTGCATTATAGAATTAGCCCGAGGCTTTTTCCATAGCTCTAACTCAGTCTAGATGGCATATAAAAGCTCATCCAACAAGGACAACAGTGCTGTGCATGCCTCCAATTACACTGTTATTTGAATGCCAGTAATACCAAGGAACTAAACACAGTGATGAGAGCTGCCTCTCAAACTCAGATTAACAGTAGCCAATATTTCAATTTTCAAGTCACCATAAAGACCAATGCCAAGTATTTATGTTCTAGCAACAAGGTGTACTTGGCTTTGTTAGAGCTTTTCTGTACAAGTTGTTTTCTCCCCTACCCGCCCCTATTCTGCTTAACTTTATGTCCACAGAGCCAGGGTCCCTAAAGAAGAGTAAGCAGATGGGTAAGTATTTCATTAATGCATTTCTGTGATGAGCCATTCACTCTGAATGAATGTTTAAAAGCAAAACAAGGCTTTGTTTAGTTTAATACGAACCAGAGTATAAAGGCTTGACAGCTCCCTCTCCTAAACTTCAGTATGTTTGAAGACTTACACTCCAGAACGGGCAATTAAAGCATTATGGAGAAAGCGTCACTATCAGATTATATTATTTGATGGATATTAACAACAATATTTGACAACAAAGTAAAAAATAATTGGAAAAAACAAGAAATTGTGAATACATCACTTTCTTCACCGAAGACGAGTCACTGCCTCTGCAGAGAATACAGGTAGGAACATCTTCAAGACAATGGATCATTTTGAAACAATCCTTGCATGCAGAAAACCATCCCATTCCTAACAAAGTGGCATATGTTGAGGTCACAGTGTTCATTATATTGTCTTCAGAGATGCATTACTTACTTCAGGGATTTTAAATATTAGACCAAATTCCCAGCATTATTTTCAGAATTAAGCCAAAAGATGTTTGGGGCTTTTTTTAAACTGTATGGATTAAAGATATGTTTTACACAAAGTGCTACCAATTTTAAACTTCTACAATTCATTCAAAATTTCTCAACAGACACGGCAATATCGGGGATTTTATTTTTCTCCCTTATAAAGCATTCTGTAATTTAGAGCCAAGTACAGAATATTTTTTTATCCAAAGTAGAAAATTCAGTTTAACCCAACCTCTACCAGAGAGCTGGGAGGGGAGTTTTTCCTTTATTTGGAAACTTGAATTAATGTAAGAAGTGATGGAAAAGGTAAACATGAATTAATAATAAGCCCCAAAGTCTCCCTGGAGCTGGCAGAGACTCACTCAGTGGTGTAGCCGTAGTTCTGTTTAATGGACCAAATGCTGCTAGAAAACCAAGTTCCCTTTACCTTGCAAGACCCGAAATGCCTTAGCTCTTTGCAGGCTGTGATTACAGTCTCTAAAAGCCTCCCCAAGAAAAAAAGCATGTCCTCAATACACATGCTGCCTGTTTAATAATAAAAGTGCTCCCATTATCTGTTACACTAATAAGCCTACAAAGCAACAGACGGAGCACAAGCAGCACGTTTTCAGAACGCCTTTTAATTGCAGTACATCAGAGCAGCTCTCCCTAATCCTCACAATGACAGAGCATCACACTCTTCACATCCTCAAGTGCTCCTCAGAAGTGCTGCTCTTCCAGCACTTGCCTAATGGTCCTTTTCAGAAAGGGGTCAGCTCATTAATTCTTCTGCAGACCTGCCATAACACCAGTTTCCAAGTTACCACACTGTTCTGCAGCTCAGACCGAGCATGGTGTATTGTTGCTAGAAATCCCAAAGGGTGGGTTTCTACCTTGCTGACTTGGGTAGCTGTTACCAAGATGAGCAGCTCAGTAGTAAACCACTGTCCCTTGGCTGACCTCTGCAGCTACATATGAGCAACTCTTCTCAGCCTCAGTTGCCTTGGAGTCTGACTGAATATAGGCAGATAAGAAAGAAAAAAGCAAGCAAATAGCAGAAATGACCAAAAACTGAATAGTCACAAGAGCACTAACCACAACAGAGCACAGAGGACTCAGTGCAAATCTCAGATAAGAGAACAGTCTCTGCCAAGCTGTGCTCTTTAAATAAACCTTTGGCAAGACTTTAGGATAGCAAAGCAGAATTTTACATATGGATTCTCATCTTGAAATAGAACAAGCCAAACTGAGACCCAGGAACTTGAATTTTTAGGGCTATATATAACTCAGTTATAGGGTTATATAAATAGCTCAGTGCCTCCACACATTACAATACCTCAAACACCATTAAGTTAAAGTAGCTCTTATTGCTAACCCTAATCCTTTCCCCACTGCTGAACTCCAGCTGACCAGCCTTTCACCTGCAACAGCCTAAGTAGAAATTCATTCTCTTACAACCTTGTGACCCACTCTTGGTATGCAATCTCCTCCACCTAATCTCTGCTTGGGAAGCAGCTCTCCTTTCCTTTTCTTGGATTGTATCAGCAAATAGCCAGATACTGGTTATCTTTCTCCTCCCAGGCTGTCCTTTGGCACTGTGGATGGACCTGTGTGCTATGGGATATAAGCAGCATCAAAGGGATTAGAGCACAGTTTAGCCTGTTGGGTTTGTTTTTTCACAGCTACCAAAACCTCAGTGTGCTCTTCTGCATGATATTTCATAAAATCTGTAGTAATGATTAGATCCAGTTGTGCTCCATGTTCCCCCTTTACATTTTTCTGCCCCCAAACACATTGACCATCCAAAAGTCAACTCATTGTAGATGGTTAAAAAGAACCACTAGATTAATATTTACAAAGCTTTATCTTTATAAAGCACCAGGCACAGAGTGTTTACACTTCTCTCGTGAGACACTACTAACCACACACCTCTCTTGAGACACTACTAACCATGCACCTTCCAGCTGCATTCGCACTGGGATTTAAATCACTTATGAAGTAGAGTTACAAAACAAACTCCTCCTTAAATGTAGGTTTAACATATGAATAAATAGTCATCCTTTTTCTTGTACTAATCGTTCCTTTTCAATACGCTTCGTAACAGCTGTCAGTAGTCTCCTCTGACATTTCCCACACACAGAGTGAGCATTTAAAAGCCATTCAAGTAAATGATATAATAGCAAATGGAACATTTTTCCTGTTCATGTGCTGTCCATACCACATTCAAGAGGGAAAAAAAAAAAGAATCAAAGTTATTATCCTGTCATGGCAGTCACACTATAACCTCTTGAATATATTGTTGACTAATGGGACATTTGCATGTCACCAGATAACCTAGAACACTAGAAAGATAGTCCAGTGAGTGAGCAGAAATGCATTTGGGTTATTAAGAATCGTTTCTTTGACCAGCATACTCCTAAAAACAAGTTTACTAAAATCTTAAAATGGGATTAGGAAACAAAGGATCCAATTAGTGAGAGAGTTTCGCCCACTAAAGCATTCTCACATGAATCTCAAACAGAGCACTAAGCTGCAGCAGCCTCATGCTTCCACAGAGGAACTCAGCTTAGAGCAGCTACCATCACACCTGAAGAACCTTTCTGAACAACATCCACACACCTAAATATTCAGAGAACAGCCCTGCCGTCTACCAAGCCCTATTCTTGCAAGAACACAGCCACCTTTAGTGTTTTACTCAGGGCAGCTTCAGGGGGTGCTAAATAAACACAAAGGAGACAGCAACATTTTTAGGATCACTCAGTCTTGCATTGTTCTGAAACACGCTCAGCCAGCACTGAAGCCCTCAAGCAACTGCAGTATCAGCCCTTCCTCCCCGCAGCCCAGTGCGGACACCACAGAGGTCAAGAACAACATATAAAGGCAAAAGTGGAAATGGATATAGTTTTTACATCCCGCTTGCTTCTCTTCAACCATTCTGCGCAGTACCCAGCTAATTCTCAAGCATGCTGTCTACTCTCAGTTTAAATATGCACACTCCAAGTAATGCCTAAACTCAGGCAGGTTGTAGTTACAGCCAAGCGAGGCAACAAAGGCTCACTGGACTACGTCAGCAAAAGAACTTAACCAGCCTCTAGGCTATACCGAGACCTGAAGTTAAACTTAGCTTTACCCTCCCCTTATTCAGGCACGTATGAGACTCTGCACTTCCACCATATTATCCAGCAGTATCCATGCACTAGAAGCGTACAAGTATGTTCATCCACACGTGCTTCATATTGCAGCCACTGCCGCTGGATACAGAACCCAACTGACGGATGTTATGATTGTTTCAGCTCATGGTTAAAACATACTGCAGTGATCTAGAAGGAGTTTTGATGTCATCCCCTACTGGTACTAACCAGATTCTCCCACAGTGTATTCCAGCAGACAGCTTGCTCACCTGAAAGAAAACCTCTCATGGACTGAAGAGAGCCCTTTAAGTTGCATCTACCTACAGCAGGGGGGTCCCATTCTGCACTAAAGATCATAACATTGACCATACATTCCAGAGTTCATACTCCAGTATAGTAGTTTCCATCTATAGTATGAACAGAAACCATATCCTCAGTGCAGGTCAAGATGGAGTTGGGTGTAAGGATAAGGAAGTATATATAAGCAAAATGCTGCTGGAAGAAGTTTGAGCACTGTGTAACAAGTAGTTACAAAGTAGTAGTTAGAAAGCTTTATTAATAAGACAAAACAACTGCTACCTTCAGTAAATGAAGAATACAAATGTACAGTCCTAAGAAGTCTCAGAACTAAGGTTTAAAGAAAAAAGTTCTTAATAGTTAACAAAAAAGCCACTGAGAAACTGATG
>WEIS01086031.1:0-12100 GCA_013389965.1 Todus mexicanus
TGCCTTCACCTCACAGCTATTATTTTAAAGGAAACACAACTATCAGGCACACAAATATCAGGCACTGCAAAAGGGATACAGGGAAGTAATGGCTGTTTGAAAATGCAGGCTAATGAAAAAAGAGGCAACGTAATATGCCTTGGCCTTGTGGGAGGTGCTTTTTACCATGTCTGCAGTACATGGATTAGAAACATCATCTTTATATAATGGAGAGGTAAACGCTTCCTTCCACCACTTAAATAAAGTTGATGTACTCTTATGCTGTTCTGATGCTTGGGAATGAAAGAGAATGTACATTTCTTTCAGTTGCCTTCTGTAATACTGAAAAGTTTGTGGTCCACATGCCTTTGTAAAAGAATTTGTGTACTTCCTTCTGTTGAGCCGCGAATGGTCTGGTATCACCAACACCTTCCAGATATACTCTGCTCTCAGCTCTTGTGTGACTCTGACTGCCCTCAGTGAATAAAGGGCAGTTCTGCAGGTGACCTGATGCAAGACATAGCCTGGGGTGTTTATTTCTTACACGTGTTTGTAGCTGGTATTTTATTTTACATGTTTTGCCTGAAGCTTCATTAGATTCAGGTCTGAAGAGGCGGAAGGCTCTGTGGTTGCTGTGGCCACCTCAGGTGTGTACAGGATAGCTGTCCGGTGTATGGATTCAAGAGTTTTGCTCTAAGACTGTCAGATTTGTCTTCCTTTTTAATGTGGTTGTCATCTGTGCCTGTGCTGGCTTCTCTCTGGGTCATAAGAAAGAATACGCTTCAGCAGGGATAGTGTCATTGTCAGTGACCTGAGCTGTTGTGCTCTCTTTGACCTCATACCTCTAGGAAGCTCAGCTGGCAAATGTAGCGCAGACCTTTGTGGCATCACCCTCTGGGGTGCGTGGGCTGCCGGTTAGGTTGTCCTTCTTCCATATATGCTGAGGTATTTTCATTGACATGCTCTTTTCACAGGTTTGAAATTGCTATGGCTTTAAAGTAGCAGCTTTCCTTAAAGAGGAAGCACTGTGCTTGCCCGAGGACCTCCTCAAACCCAGCATCTGCTGGGGCAGGATGGGGTGGCAGAAGTTAAATGGAGAGTGTTAGTTTGAAAAATTTTATGAGGTCACCATCCTTTTAAATTGGTTTACACAGATGGCTGTCTGGTTTGTTGCTTTGTCCTTGCTTAATAGTAACTGTTTATGGAAAAAGGCATTGCTTTGCAGAAGGAGGTCCAAAAGCTCATGCTTTTGTTTCCCTCGCTGGAGATCTTCATGTTATTATGGGCATACAAAGATTTGGCTTGAAACAGAGATTAATTATGAAGCATGCAGTGAATAATTAACTGTTTGACTTGTTCCTAAGCTCCGTAGTCACCAGGTTAGAAATGATTTCCCAAACTGCAGGAGATAAGAGGAGGTTATTCCTGGTTTCACAATGTCTGTATTGTTAGGGCTTTGTGCTGTGTGTACTCTGACATCAGCTGATGCCTACGCAAGTCGGGTCCAGCTTCTCATCCAAACCACTTCCTGGGGTTTTCTCGGGTAATGGCAGTGATTCAGAAGACACCTCAGTGCCTCAGAAAGTTCTTTCTTACATGATGCACCCAGACTGTGTAACTGGGAAGAAATGAGATTCTTAGGAAGGAGTTTTGATCTTAAAAAATACTACATACAGATTTAGATGTGCATTGCTTGGCTTGTGTCTTACTGACCTGTTTGTAGATTTGTGGTATGTATTGTGGAAAATCTAAGAATATGATGTACATGTTTGCATGAAGCAGGAGCATGAGACGAGACTCCAGGCAGAGACACTAATTTTGCTTTCTCAATTGTAACTACCTGGGGGAAAACAAACAAACAAGAAATACACAAGATTACAATTTTTTAAAGAAAATCAAATCTAAATAATGGTACTCTGCACTTTTGCAGGACTGTCTACTTAAGAAGCTGAGAGTGAGTTAGAAACATTGATGAAGCCTCTATTCTGTGAGGTGGGTATGTGTTTTTATTACTATTTTGGAGAAGCATAGAAAATTCAAACCATTTGCCTGAGTCAAGACACAGAGCTGTTTAAGAGCTGTGTATAGAGTCCAGAAGTTTTCTACTAAGGCACGTGTTCTGATCAATACTTAAAAATACGGTCTTTTGCCCTCCTCTGGAAGGAAGTTTTTTGCATTCTGATAGCATTTGAAGTGGCTCTTTTAATTTTTGATTTCTGACTAATGGAATAAGTGACTCTCACAGAGACTTTTGCTCAGCCACCCTTCTGCTCTTGTCGTGTGGTGGCCTTAGATCACAGTTTGTGGAGATAACCATCTGTGATAGGGGAGTCAGTGAAAATCAAACGTGTCCACTGGATCCAGGCCAAACATAGTCTGGAGTTCAGAAATGTTCGGTGTGTTTCCTTGCTTTTTTATTTTAGCATTTCGTCACGGTCAGATGCGCCAGCAGTCTTTTAATAAATCCCCTTCTGCGTTGAGACTTGCAACTCAGGTTCACAGACCCATGAGGGCTGAATAATTTGAATAAGTCTGAGAAGTGAAACTGAGCATTTGTAGGTGCGGCAGCTACCGGCAGCAGAGCTAGTGAAGCCTTGTAATTTTGATAGCTTTTGTCATTACAAGATACTGCATGCAAAACGGTCAGCACTGCTTCAGCAACTCAGACCTGGACCTTGAGCAGGTTGCCCACCCCTGCTTGAGCGGCCTCGCTCCCAGGGGACTTGTTTTGAGCAGTGGCCTGGAGAAACTCTTGCTTGGCATTTTGGGTATTTGCACCAGTTTCCCTTTTGGTTTTGGGAGATAAACCCAGCAAGCGGGCTTCTGCCTTCTGCTTCATGCTACCGGAATCCTGGACTTGCTGTGGAAAGGAAGAACTCATGATTGGAATGTGTCTCTTTAAGGATTTGGAGGGTTTTTTAAACCAGTGTTTGCCTTTAAAAGCCTTTTTGGAATGAATTACTCTGACAGTAAGTACCAGAATAGATATTGATAAAATATGAATTTATGCATGCCAGCATTTATCTCTTTTGTGTCTATTCACAAATACATACCAAAAATTGACTCTAGCTCCATATGGCTCCTAATCTCTTCCCTCCCCCGGCTGTCAGCTTCTCCTTACCTGGATTAATAAAAGGGAGCAGAGTGCTGGGCCATGAGCTGAAGGTGGGTGTAGCAAAAAAGTTTTATTCAAAATGTTTTTCTCTGGCACATCACTGTGGCTCCTCAAGTGCCTCTCAGTTCGGATGGAGCACACTTAAAAAATACAATGCAGCTTGATGCCAGTATTTGCTTCACACCCCCAAAAAGGAATGAAAATACTCAGAAGGCACATTACCTGTATATGGATTTGCTTTCTGAGTGATAGAGTCTGTGCCAAAGCTTGTATTGCTTTAGAAGCTTTGCAGTAACCATTATGACTATTAAAATCACTTATTTTTTAATCTGAAATTTACACTTGGCTGAATGAGAGATGACAGTCCTGCTTGTAATCTGTGCAATAGGGCTATGAGAAATTTGACATAGCTCCACCTTGAGACCTTCCATTTTCTGAACATAAGCACCATATATTTTGCCCAGTTCTGAAGCGTTAAAGTTCAGAATCTATGCTGAGATTTGCAATACATCATTTAATTGAAATTATGCAAATCTATTGCTGTAGCATAAAATGCTGTAAAATCTCTGGGAGGGAAACTGCCCATCTCTTCTGCATGAACGCACACCCGGAGGCAGAAGGTGCAGGTTTCCCATGTCGCTGCAACGTGCCGCGATGGGACATCACAGCTTGCTGCCTCGCTGCCTGCGCTGCGCTGCCGGAAAACCCGTGCCAGTCGCTTCAGTGCTTTGGTGTGAACAAACCCCTCAATGTCTCCAAAATGGGAAAGTTAAGAGCCAGTATTTGGTGTTGTTGCCATTAGTAAATGATCCTGTTATTACAGTGGTACCTCTCCTTCTGGGGCTGTATGGGTTGGCAGCTAAGTGGTCGTTGTCTTCTGTTGTTGATGCTCTAGTCAGCTGGTAAGGGAGCTGAAATGTTCATAGATGATTTGGAGGTTTCTCTGGAGTTCCCTTTCTGCCTTTAGATACCAAAACATGAGGCCACAGCTTTCTGTCCTGTTAGAGCATTAAGTTAATATTGTCAAATTCAGAGAAGTTTGATCAAGTTTTAGAGATATCTAGGGGAATAAGCTGAGAGAGAAGCAGCTAAGGAGGAACAGAAGAAAAAACTGTTTGGAAGAATATTCATATGTCAGAAAGATCTGAAATACTTTACCTCTGCTGTAAACTGGGACAAACCTTTGACAACTCTTATACAGTAAGATATCTTATTTCAGAACATCTTAAATATTGCTTCAGTTTCATTTTATGTAAAGGTATTTTGATGACGTGAAGATATTCCAACTTACCATATATGTCTTGTTAAATTATGATTCACTGGATTGCACAACAATACTATTTAACTGTTAGTATTGAAATATCTTGTTATATCACAAGGCCTATTACGTTTATTAATTGTTACTTAAACCAGGCATGAAATGTCTATATTTTATGTTGCTTCTCTTCTATCAAATCAGTATGTTTTTCTTTCAGGAAACCCTTTCAGTATGAAAAGTTTGGATGAATTATACAGTTCTACAGATTTTTTCAATTCTTACTATGCAGTTTCAGTTTTTAAAATGAGTGAAACGTGCTTTCTTTTATTGTCTATAACCCCCATAAATCCCTAGAATTACATATTTATGACTGCACAGGATTTCAGCACAGATAGAGCTGACTTTTCATTTCTGTGAGAATGTTTACAGTTGAATGGTCTCAGGAATAAAAACACAGCTTTTTTATGCGTATGTTTTGTGAATATAGAACTTGCCCACACTCTGAGCCGTGAACCAAAAGCCTCAGATTTAGCCAGCAGAGAGGAAGGAATTTGTCTGCTCTACAGCAAAAGGAAGTATTTGCTGTGTTATTGTAGCACATGGCCTTTTGCCATCTTTGATAAAGTATTTAAGGGTTGTGCACCCAAAGTCTGCTGCCCTCTTGACCCATCATCCATCACCAGCTGTGGATGAGGTAGATGAGACGCAGCTCCATAGGAGAGCCATTCTTTCAGCCCCGCGCAGCTCCTCCGAGAGCGGAAGCTGCAGGCGAAGCGGTTCCCTGTGATTTAGCGCATCGTGCAGCCTCCTGGTGTTTTCTCTTTTACCTGTACCTTCGTGGAGGTGGACAGACAAACGAGGAAGCTGTGGAATAGATCTGCTTTCCACTCAGCTTTACTGGGTGTGAATGAGGTGACTGTCTGGGGGTTTTTTTTTTCTGGATTAAAAAGAAAAATCAGAGATAATTATAGTGCCGTGCCTTGATGATATATTTAAATTTATTTCCCTTTTGACTATTCAACACCGATGATAGATGATGCTTAAAACCCTGAATTGCCCTATCACTTTTCTAGTGTGCTGTGAATTGCCCAGTCTTTTTTTTCCCCTCTCTGAAAGCAGTTCTGGTTGCAGAGATGCCAGCATCCCCAGTAAGTATGCCAGGAATGTACAGTTATACTTTATACTGCTAAATTAACAGACAGGAATAGTCACACCAAACCAGATTCAGCTCCCAGATGGGAAAGCATCTCCTCTAGCCCAAATTTTAATGACTTTTTTACATGAGAAAGTTTCACCAGTATAGAATACAGTGTGATTTGAAACAAATGCTGTCATCTGTCTGTGTTAGTGACAGGTAACTTGTAGAAAATAGCGCTGATTTCTTTGTTTTCAGTGGCAAGCCAGGGTGTGGAAATGTCTGGACATTTAGGTAGATTAACTCTTAGTTTTTTAAGCTATTTAAATTTGTAAGGATTATCTTTAGTTATCAATTGTACTTTTCTGAGCACTAGTTTGAAGTGAAAACCAAGGTCTGATTTTTACTCAATTTGTTATATATGCAATTCTCTGAACTTTGTGAATTTAGTTAGAATTTAGATTCCCTTAGGTGACAAAGGAATGAATTCTAGATGGCATAACATTAATATCAGAAGTGTTAACTTTGATTGTTGCAGGATGTGGTGCTGATGGTGTGAAGTATTTGCGGGCAGACATTTCTGTCTCGTGACTAGGAAGGGTCTGTTCATGAGATGATGAAATTCGTGGTCTTTAATAATTTTCCTGGGCCAGCTGGAATACTGTGGGAGATTTCAGCCCCCTGCAAATTTTAGCAATGACCATGTTATGGTGAAATGAGACAGAGATTTGTTCCAAAGAAAGGAAAGGGTCTTCCACTTTTTATGAACACTTTACCTAGAGATGCTCAAGTCCATAGCCTCACTACTACTTGGAATCGCTTTAGGTTTCTACCATGAAGCCAAATGAGATACACAAATGCTAAAGGTTAAAAATTAAAAGTGGTGTACACAAGCATTCAGCTAAAACCACACAATTCTGTGTGGTTGTACCAGACACTGTAAATACCGTATCTCCCAGTCATTGCAGGTCCTCAGACACTGGAGAGATACTCTAGATGGGATTATGTAGTGCTGTTCTCCAGTTTACAGTGTTTCTAGTTTTCAGAGCGCTATACTATTCTATTCCTGTTTATAAATCTTTCAAGTGTGCACATTAAAAAAGTAATTAAATTGTCATTATAATTTATAGTACGCCTGAAGTCAATCACCTAATTAAACAGAAGGAGCAGAGAGGTAGTAGGTTCATAAGCATTTATTAAGTACTACAGTATTAATTATGCAGGACTTTTGAACCAAGCAAAAGAGGAAAGAATGGAAACACCAATCTAAAAAGGCTTTCCATTGCTGCCCTTCTCAATTTAATAATATGAGACACTCCTCTCACCCCCAGTTGACTTGACAACACTAATGCTTTCTTTTTGTTAATTTTTAATGAAATTATGATGGAGTTTTTTTAATGACAATCACTTGCAGCATTTTCCTGTAATATTTTTGAAATAATAATATGTCCCTGTGCAGGAACCTATAAATACATGGGTAGAACTGGAAGATGCATTTAGAGTTATCGTTTGGGGTGGATTGTGCAGGAACAGGCTCTTGGTCATCACTCCTCAGTGCCTCAAATGGGGAGCAGAACCTGTGCCAGTTGCAGCAAAAAGACTTGAGGGGCAGTGGGCTTGGGGGATGAGTCCATAGGAGGAGGCTCTGGGCACCACTGGAGGAGTGGTGGGTGTAGGGACACCATGGACAGGAGGAGGTTTTATCTTTCTTTGCAACCCTTTTCCCACCTCTAGCTTGGCTCAAAGTGGAGGGTATGAGCTGCTGGTTGCCCCCACAGGGACCAGGATTGGGAGGAAGTTCTGCAAGGCAGTGGCTTGTGGGCTGGTGCCTGAGCTTGTTGTATTAGTGAGCTTGTGAGCAGGGCTGTCTTACCATGTCTGGTTTGTATTTTGGTGCATCAGATGAACTGTATCAACACAAGAAGGTGATGAGGATGGTGCAGAAGCCTTAAATTTAGAATCTCTTCTTTTTTCCTAGTTCATTAATAACATGAAAACACTGACAGCACACCTAAATAGACTTACCTGTGTTCCATGTTGTTTCTGGGATTTTCATTTCAGCTTAAGTGACCTTTACATGTGAACGTTAGACATTGAAACTTTTCTTCTAGATAGCAGAGGGATCTGATCCAGCAGCCTGGGCCTCAAGCCCTGGCTGTGCTGAATCAGCCCATGGGCTTTAGAGGAGAGAGCAGGTAAGCAGGCAAACAGGCAGCTGCTAAGAGCATTTCAGAGGATCTTCTACTAGTCCATCAACCTCCAGTGAACAGGACCTTACTGGTGTTTGTGGATTCAAATGAAGCCAGTAGGCAATAAATGTAGTAAACTACGGTGAAGACCAGTAAGGGGTTTGAACAGAATTTGGTGTGCATTTTGCAATTTAGTTGGGTGTTGATGGTAAGGGTGAAACTGAAATCCTGGGAAAGAAACACCTTTGCCTTTTTTGTACAAGAACTTGTAGCAACAAAAACCTCTCTTCCAGTTCACCAGAGGTGAGGCCTTTAAAAGAGCTTTAGATCAGAAATCTTTTAAAAAAAGATGGCCAAACCCCCTTTCATAGAGATGGACAGGAAGGCATTAGAGACTTATGTACTTATACTGTCATTATCAAATTGATGTAATGTATTTGGAGCCTAACAGCACAGGTATCAGTTTATCTTGCAGTATATTAAATAGGAATTCATTGGCAATGCATGATCACAACATAAGGGCAACACCTGAAAATTGTACCTGACTTACCTGAAAACTAGAGAACCAGTTCAATAGCTCTTTTTGTCTGGAAGAAGACATTGAGATTGTGTGATTGGAATATAAATCCCTGCTGAAGACCATTCATTTTCAGTCTTTAATAGGCTGCACTGAACTGACAGCAGAAACAACAAAGGAAAGCTAGACTGATCAAGAATTTACTGTGTATAGGTATTTCATTTATACAGAAAACACTGACTCTCTTGGCCATGAGCACTGCAGTGTTCTGCATCATCTTTTTTTGTTCAAGGGTGTAGAGGATTGCACGCTAAGGCCTGATCCAGCAGCTTAGCTGGCAGCACCTCATCTCCTTGTCCGTGCACCCACTGAGACACAGGCTTGCATGCCTTGCTGGAGGGAGACCTCTGGTTACCATTCTTAATCCAATAAAATCAATAAGAGTTTTGCAGCTGTTTCAAAAAGATTTAATTGAGATTCTCTTTACAACAAAGATAATGGTTATACCTTCTGTGGAGCAAATCAACGCATGGACAGCTCCTCCTCCCAGAACTCATAATGAGCACAGTTGTTATGCTTCACAGCAGCCCTGCAGCATGAAGGCACAGGAGCAGCCTATCCCTATGTGCCAAAAAAATGAGCCGGCAGGAAAGAAGACCAGCCTGGTTGAACAAGGAGCTTTTGCAAGAACTCGGGGGGAAAAAAAAAAAAGAGTGGATAAAATTTGGAAAGAGGGGCAGGCGAATAAGNGAAAGGAAAGTCCTGCATAACCAGTTTAATCTCCTTCTATGACTGGGTGACCCGCTTGGTAGACGGAGGGAAGACTGTGAATGTGATCTACCTAGACTTCAGCAAAGCCTTTGACACAGTCTCCCACAGCATCCTCCTGAAAAAGCTGGCAGCCCATGGCTTGGACAGGTGCACCCTTTGCTGGGTATAAAAACTGGCTGGATGACTGGGCAAAGAAAGTGGTTGTGAATGGTGCGGCATCCAGTTGGTGTCCAGCGACCAGCGGTGTCCCCCAGGGATCAGTACTGGGCCCAGCTCTATTCAACATCTTTATTGACGACCTAGATGAGGGGATTCAGTCTACCATTAATAAATATGCAGATGACACCAAGTTGGGGAGCAGTGTCGATATCCTGGTGGGTTTAGCCTGGAGAAGAGGAGACTTGGGGGGGACCTTCTCACTCTCTACAACTATCTGAAGGGAAGTTGTAGTCAGATGGGGGTCGGGCTCTTCTCCCAGGCAACTTGTGACATGACAAGAGGGCATGGCCTGAAGCTGTACCACGGGGGGTTCAGGTTGAATGTTAGGAAGCACTTCCTCACAGAAAAGGTGATTAGACACTGGAACAGACTGCCCAGGGATATGGTGGAATCACCATCCCTGGAGGTTTTTAAGAAAAGATTGGATGCTGCACTTAGTGGCATGATTTAGCTGATGTCGTGGTCTTAGGTCATAGGTTGGACTCGGTGATCTTAGAGGTCTTTTCCAGCCTCAATAATTCTGTAATTCTGTGAATGTAACTTGACAGTTACCTGGGGAAAAGAAAACAATAAATATATATGTATATATAAAAATGGGAGTGGCCAAATCAAAGTCTCAAATAACATAATTCAACTTGGGTTGTATAATTCATTTTATGGTCAATAAGCCTGCTTTCTGAGCTGCGTATTGGAAAAAGTAACGCTTGTCTGTTCGCATCAGACTTTACAGCTATCTCTTTAATATAGAAATTGCTCGTGCCATACTATTGTTAAGCGTGTTTTCAGCTTCTCAGGCCAGAAATAAGCAGAGGCAGTCCCCAAAGCGGTGTCCTCTCTTTGTTGAAACAGTGAAAAACTAGAAAACCCAAGCCATCCTCATATTGATTCTGAAAACAAGTTGGATCAATATTATATTGCAGTTACTTGAAGCAACTGTGAAGCGAGTCATTCGGATACCCTCCACCATTTTTTTTGTCAAAAGAGAGAGAAAAAAATCTCCTCTTCATGTATGAGAGCCCCATCTGTACCACTTTCTTTAGGCATATATTTTCATTGGGAAAATAGACTTGTTTTATGTGGCAGGCAAATAATTGATTTAAAGTCTCAGATTCTACTTTAGTGCACACGAATTATGATACAATGATATACAAAATGAATATTGTATTTTCAGTCCACAACTGTGGAAATATTTGCAAATCCTCCGGTATTAAAACTACCACAGATGTTCTGTCATGGATGGAGAACTTGACCACACAAGTCTGTCTTTATGGCTTGCTCAGAAATCACTCAGAGAGGTCTGTGTTAGGTACTGGCAGAGTGAGGACAGGTGAGTGTTCAGTACCATGCACACACAGCATGTGAATTCAGGCCACTCAGCCAAAGACTCTCTGTAAGTGTGAGGAAGCCACCAGCTTCTCCTGTGCTCCTGGACCTTTTCTGTGTTGGGAGCACAGGGCTGTCACAGTCAGTAATGTGTATCAGGTGAAGGGTGTTATTTAAAAATCAAAATATATGGTACCCTTGGCATGACTGCAGCCTGACCAGGCATATCAAAAGCCATTTTTAAGTTTCTGCTACTGGAACTTAGTGTGGCCTCAACAGCCTTCGGACACTTTGTAAATGCTCCGGTAATCTTGGTGCTCATGTGGCTTCATTCCTAGCAATGCCCAATGGAGATCACTAATTTATATAAGAAGGTAACACTCTGTTTAAGTTTGGGTGGAAGTTCCCTGGAATTACAGAGCACATCCTGAAGAGCAGCAGTATTAAATTCCAGCTATCTCATTAATGTGCGTATTGATCTTGTGTGTGTGATTTTCTCAAGGTGTTTCTTGGGAGAAAAGTATTAGATTTGAAAGAACAAATGCCACTATAAAGCAAGGAGATGTGCAATGACATATTTGTACCTTCAAGCCTCATAAAATAAATTCCTAACTAGACTTGGTGCAAACATTTCAAATCCCCTTCAGCTCACAAAATCAAGAGCCAAAAGACAACTTTGGTTCACAGGACTCTTCAGGAAGATGGAAAAGCCCAAAGTCAAGTTGAAAGAATATTTGAGACAAAAAGTCTAGGTACATTGAGTCTGGAGAAAGTGTGAGTCAGAACTTTAACTGCACACATATATGTGCAAAAGGACTGGAAAGAACAGGGCAAGGTATTTTCACATTATTGAAGAGAAAAGTGGAGAAAATGCTATTGTTAAGCTGGTTAAGGGAATACTTTGCTAGACTGTTCGATATTGGAAAGGGGCTACTACTACGGAACATTTAGGTCAGTGGAGCAAGCTGTCGTGGGAGGGTGTGGAGTCAGTCAAGGCTAGACTAAATAAGTGTCTATTATAGATCATCTAGGATGACCCATTTAGATGTGGCTTCCAACCCAAATGTTTCTGTGATTTTTGTTCTCTTCAGGTACAACTCATGTCAGATTCACTTGTTCTTCCAGTAGTATGTGAATTATTACAGCCCTATTGACAGAAAAGGCCTCTGTGCTAAGAACAGCATGTAAGCTAGAAATATTACTAATATTCCGTGGCATGTTATAGTGGATGTAAAATACCAAATAATTATTACATAAACTCAGTAGTGTGTTTGTGTTTATGAATAATCTCTTGAAATCTGTGTTAAAATATATTTAAAATATTTAAACTATTCTTAAAATATATTGTTTTCTTCCTTAGAGTAAAGTGCTTTTTTTCTGCAGAAACATCTCCATATTTTAAAGATGGGAAATATAGAAAATTTCAGAGAACAGTATTACACATGTGGTGAGCTGCACTCTGTTTCCCCATGACCACATGAACTGCATCTCGCTTCCTACCAGTGTTTGTTTTAGTGCAAGTTTAGCCAGGGAAGTGTTTAGAGGACCTACAGATCAGTAAGCCAATGCTGGTGTGTGCACATGTGTATGTGCA
>WEIS01086034.1:502-17534 GCA_013389965.1 Todus mexicanus
TTTTTTTTTTTGTTTTTTTTTTTTTCAGTGAGACTTTCAATAGGAGCCAGGGAATGGAACCATGAACAGGTATTATTAAACCTTTAGCAACAGACAGAGGTGCAGTCAAGACACGTCCCTTGAAGGGGACTGAGTTAATGGTCTCAAGTATCCAAATAGTTGCTTTAATTTTGCAGTATCATTACAACAGCAGAAAATGAGTAATTTCACTGAAGTGAAAAAAAAATCAATGATGCTATTGACGTGCTCCAGCTGAGGTGTACGTGGCCTTTAAAAGATGAAGTGTGGAGCCAAAGCTGTCAATTTAATCACAAAAATGTGCTGCTTTTGCCTAGTTAAAACCCATAAGTTGGCTGAACTCTTGCACACTGGTTATATTTCAGGAAGTTATTTTTGAATGTCAAGCACTTGCGTGGGCAAGCAAATTTCTTTTATAAATTTCTCAAGGTTAGCGAGGCCACCCTGTGTTTCTTGTGAGTGTTTGCCAATTCTCATGCAGTGTGGAGACAGACAGAAGATCAGAGGCAGGTGCTATTTAAAAATCTTTTAAAACTAATAGTATGTTTGAATATTTTTGTGTTTGTTTCTATTTAGAATTAAGTATTGATTTATTTGTTTATTAGACTGGTATAAACCAGTTTTGAATAACATGATTGTCAAATAAAGGAAGTATTGCCAGAGACATGATGATATCATTTCCGTGTGTCCCACTGATCTTGGAGTCATTTTAAAGAGCCATAAGCATGGCTTGATACTAGAGCAGGAATTGCTTCGTGTTACTTAACTTCAAAAGATGAATTATCTCATTTCATTTACAAGAGAACTTGAGGAGGATATTAACCAAGAGATGGAATTAGGTAATTTTCAGGACTCATTTTATTACTTAAATACATAGGAAAGAAAATTCAATATGCAGATCTGAAGGGACCTTCACTTCTGTCTTTCTTCCCAGTGCTCTGAGGTTTATTCTGGGATCTGGCTTGCACTCAAGTACAGCTGTACTTTTTTGCTGGTGTTTGCAGCAGACTAATTAGTCTCCTCTGGGAGACATGTGGTCAGCTCTGAGGCTTTAAAGAGATGGTACCTGGTCCTTCCCCAACACATGATGGCACATGGCAGGACAGCTGCAGAATAGCATAATGCCTTTCTGGACAAGATGTAGAGGAGGAAAGGAGATCGTGTCTCTCCCATCCCAAGTTGCTTTTCTTTCCTGGAAGATAATGAAATAATCACCCAGGTGTACATGAACTGCTTTTGTTTCGAAATTGCTTTTTAAAGGTTTGCTCTTGCAATAGACAAGAATGGGGATAAGCATCCATCTTTGGGTCAAACTTTTGCTGTTTGTATGATTTATGGAATTCCGTGAGCTCGTTCTGCAGAAGGCAGGGTAGCACTGATACCGTAATGCTCCTGCTAATTTATTTCCTGCTTATTTTAGTAAATTTGCATATTGCAGCATGTGCAACATTTATGTAAGGTAAATATTATAAGCCAAAGCTGATTCAATGTGTACAATACAGATTAGATTTAAATCTAAATCTCTGACAACTTTGAAGTCGTTTACAGGACTTTCTTTTTTTTTTTCATGTTTTAATGTCCTTTTTATCCTGAAAGAGCTAATTATGCTAAGTGTGTTCACAGGAGAAAACAGATAGGTTACATTATTGGGGTGGATTTTGTTCTTTGTTGATTTTGGTTTGTTTGATTGGGTTTTTTAATAGCAAGATGAGTGAGGTGATGCCTGCACCAAGTACTCATTTTTCACAGAACCGTTATGGAGAAAAGTACAGGTAGACTATATAAGGTAACAGTGGGTGTTAAGTATAGGGGTGTATCATTTCAATAGAGTTGTAAACAAGGACAAGCATGGGCTTTCAGAGGCACTGAAGAAAAGTATTTAAATATTTATAATCAGTCACATAAAGATTAGCATTCATATGTAAATGACAACGGTGATTGTATTTCAATGCTAATATCTATTGATATGAACTGAGTAAGAAATGGCATGCTCACTTCAAGTGAGTTTTCATTATTTCAGGAAATCTAATTCTCATGAAGATTCAACCCTGAAAAATTTGTCCCATAACATTATAAAGAAAAATTAATGATCTTAAAAAGTATTGTTAGTGTATGTGGTTTTGTGAATATATATTTTTTTATTTCTCATTTAAATTTAATCTTTTTTTTCCTTAATTATGAAAAGCTTTGAAGTTTGAAGTTTTCTTCAGAATTCAGGTGATCTAACTTTACTTTCAAAATGTAGAAACAGGCTATTTACCAAAACAGTCTCATACCATAAATGGAGTTCATTTAATCAAATCAACTCTCCGTAATGAAAAATATTTGTCAAGAATTATGTAGAGAAGCAGTATCATACCTCTAGCAAACCCAGACTATTTAGGCTGAGAAGGAAAGCTGATATCTGAAACAGTTGAAAGTATTTGGGTTTACCGGTCAGAGTTGTTTAATTGTCAATGAAATGTATTTCACTATATACTTGTGATGCTTGGAATTATCCCATCCATATTTTCAAGTAAGAAAGTACACCTAAAGAGGGGATAGGATAATCTTCATGTCAAAGAAGGTAGGCAAGATAAGTAGGAAAATCATCTCTCCCTATAAGGCAGCAGTTGTGTCCACTTAGGGTTCTCAGGTATTCAACAGAGCTACAGATGTCCCATTTTCAAGTTCAGAAGACTCCTGTCAGTTCTCTCCCATTGGTTTGGGAGTAGTCTGAGCTTTGTTCGAAACTGAAGGCTTTTTTGGTGACTGAAACAAAAGAAACAATTGATATAAAGCGAGCAAAAGTTTTTAGTTTCTTCTGTCTTTTAAACATGCCAAAAATGTGAGGAGTCTAAAATCGAGGTGATGGGCAACAGGAAGAGCTGACAGATGTTTTGCAGTTGTGGCACGTGTAGCTCTGTGGCCACAAACTCGCTCTGAAGCATCTCAGTGCAGGAGGCACTGCTATGATTTCATTTGAAATCTGTCAGCTACTTCCAGGTAAGTTTTCATTATTGGATTCCAGATCTGCTGGAACAACTTTGTCCAGTTCTTCTTCCTGCTGTACTAGTCACAGATTCTTAAGCATTTGGGACTAACCAAGCGGATAGCTTCCTCCACAGAATCACAGAATTATTGAGGCTGGAAAAGCCCTCTGAGATCATCGAGTCCAGCCTATGGCCTAACACCACCACATCAGCTAAACCCTGCCACTAAGTGTGGCATCCAGTCTTTTCTTAAACACCTCCAGGGACGGTGACTCCACCACCTCTTTGGCCAGTCCATCCCAGTGTTTTATCCCCCTTTCTGTGAGGAAGAGCTTCCCAACATCCAACCTTAACTCTCCCCTAGTGCAGCTTCAGGCCGTGCCCTCTCGTCCTGGCACAAGTTGCCTGGGAGAAGAGCCCGACCCCCACCTGCCTACACCTTCCCTTCAGGGAGTTGTAGAGAGTGAGAAGGTGCCCCCTGAGCCTCCTCTTCTCCAGGCTGAACAACCCCAGCTCCCTCAGCCTCTCCTCACAAGACTTCCCCTCCAGTCCCTTCCCCAGTCTGGTCTCTCTCCTCTGGACCCGCTCCAGCCCCTCAATGTCCTTCTTGCAGTGCGGGGCCCAGAGCTGCCCCCAGTGCTCGAGGTGAGGCCTCCCCAGGGCCGAGCCCAGGGGCAGAATTCCATCCCTTGTCCTGCTGGCCACACTATTCCTGACACAGCCCAAGATGCCGTTGCCCTTCCGTGCCCCCTGGGCACAGCTGGCTCCTGTTCAGCCGCTGCCAACCAGCACTGCCAGGTCCCTCTCTACCGGGCCGCTCTCTGGATAGGAATTATTGACTCGTGACACAGACTGACAAGGTCGACATTCGAGGAGGATGTGTCAAGAGTTGTAGAGAGAAGTCTCTTGCAATAAACCATACGCCCCTCAGGTCTCCTCTGCACCCAATGTTTTTAACAAAATGTCCGTACTGGGTTTCTACAGACTGCAAGAAATAATCTTCTGGCAAAGCAGAAGGAAATCCCTTTCTTCTTGTCATTCTTGAAAATAGCAATAATGATGGAATAAAATGTGGTAAAAGTTATAATTTTATCTGTTGCTATTCTTGAGTAGTACCAGATTTCTTGCAACTTCTGTGTTACTGATAGGGAAAATGAGATGTGTTTTGAAGCCCAGAATATTACTCATTCCAAGCCTTTACTTCGGTTTCTGAAACGGGTAAATTTGGAGGAGAGAAAAGATTCAAAAATAGACTAGGTATCTCTGTAATTGCTTTCACACCTATCTGCAGATACCCTGAGTGCAAGTAATTTGGCAGAACTGCCACATTAGGTGAAGGAACAATAAACAGCTTTTTTTTTTTTGTCCCCCACTAGGCCAGACTCTTCCAGCTACTAAGAATATTTGCAGATAAAGCTGTACAGGCAGAATTAAACCAGCCTAGTGTTATTAAGGGAGACCCAGGTATACATACTGTGAAAATGAGTACATGCTATTTCTTATGTTTTGCGTCTAAAGATCTACTTATCTCATTACCAGTAGAGTTTAATGGGGGAAGATGTGGTGGACAGGATGAGACTGTTCATGCCTGTGTTTGTCTGCCCATTAGGTGCCTGATTGGAAAATCTACTGGGTTTTTTTTTACTGAAAGCAGAAGAGTATCTTTGTAGGCAGGACAAACTGATTCTGAAGGATACGCTCTGAAGTAATTTCTTTGTTGGCATGCGGAAAGAAGGCTTGGGCTCTTGAGCAACTCAGATATGTAGGGAATGGTTAATAAACTGCTGACAATTTCACTTAATTCTTCTTTATATCAGATATTTACATACTGACTGTATCGCTTACGAGCATTGTGGATTTGCAACACCTTGTACAGGACTGCAGGTACAAAAATCAGTGATGAAATTCCCAGGAATTGCACATGTCATACCATTATTTGAAATGACATTTAACATGCCATGCACCAACCCCAGTGCATGCTTTTAATGTATCTCAGCCCTGTAGTACTAGAAATTTGGAAGACAGTGCTATATGTTGTGAATGTTGCAGCAGATCTATAAAACAAAAACCAGACTTACGCAAAGCACATGTTATTTGTCGGTTTTAGTGGAAAATCTTTGATTTTCACATCTCCAAGCAAATTGCCAATGATAGTAATAAGAGAAGCAAGGTTTCTCTATTTGCATTTTTTCATTTATATTTGTTGATTTTAAATTATTAATTTAAAGAGCACCTGATGCTGAAATCATTACCTTGCTAATTTCTTTAGGTTAGTACCACTAAAAGTACAACATAACGATGAAATGATTAGAAGGTTAATTGCTTATGAAAAGACAGGAAACTGCAGGTAGATAACCCGGGGGAAGTTAATTGTGATGCTTTCTTTGCTGATTGTTAGGATTTTTGTTTATATTCTTGTATGTATAAATTGAATCTGTGATACCAGTTGTATTCGGTTGATTAATGCATATCCTGTAAGTAGGCAGAAAAAAGGGGTACAGAGAAGTCATCTCATCTGTTATATTTGACTCAGATATCTCAAACCATGGGATACTTTTATTATTTAAAGGTCACTTCCTGAAAGCTTTTGTGAAATTTCAGTCGCATCTGTTGTCACTAATTGGCACTGTGTAGTTTTACACTCTGCAGTTCTCTAAAGAGGTTGAAGTTGGTGTTATGTCTGATGAACGTGTGATTATTTCTGTAGGTGGTTCCAGGACAATGATTTGAAGAAGTTCAGAAGTCACAGAAAATGCAGAGCAGTGGGCAGATGCCACACAGGTTTTTTACAATAACTGTTAGTGAAAGGCACTAATTGTTATGTCTTAAATGAATGGTGAGGGATATACTTGTATTAGTGAAAATTACCTTTGTATTTGCTCAGTCTAATACGAACTTTCACTTGTTTAGTTTTCTGATGAATTTTGATGTATAGTAAGTGGGACAACAACTTTTTTTTTTCCTTGTTTTTTTTTAAATTTTTTTTTCTTTATGATAACAGAGGTCTCATTTGATCGAAACTAAATGTGGTTGCATTTTCTCAGTGTCATTATTTACAAATAGGTTCAAAGCTATGGCCCTGGAGTTTTGCATGTGTTGCCAACAGACAAGATGTTACAGGAGACTAGCCCCAAGACTTAAAGAAAGATGTCGAATTACCTTTTCTATAGGAAATCTTTTCATTTCCTCTCGGAAGAGAAGATTTAGGATAGTTCTGTGTTTGGTCTTACAAGGCAATGGTAGAATCTATTTGAAGCAAATAACATTTGCAAATGCTGTAGCTGTGGTAATTTTCTGATGCTGCCAACAAGGAGAGAAAAAAGAAAAGGGAACTGAAAACAGAATAAAGCAAACAAGTTCAACTGCCAACAAAACAAAAAATACCATCAGGCTTCTAAGTCTTGCAGATCATGGTCTCAGTTCCCTCACAGGCTACTTGGGTTGGGTTATGCTGAGTTTGTTCAGGAATTCAATGGAGAAAAGCAGATTTAAAACTTAGGGTAAACTTGCCTGGGTAGAAACTACTTCCCATACCCATTAAAAGATCTGTCTTAATAATAAGTATTGGATATGAATCTAAATAGAACAAAATTAATTGAAGTGAACTAGTTACATAAATTTATACTGTGAACTTAGTCTTTTATAAGATACTCAATTATAGCAGAATCTCATGGAAGATTTTGTTGGTTTTGCTGTCTTAAAAAGGAGCGCAATCAGTTTGCAGACAAACACCCAGGTTTGTGGGATCTACATCATTGAAGTTATTTGAAACTTGGCTGGGCAAAACCCTGAACATCCTTGTCTAACCTGACATTAGCCCTGCTAGCAGGGGATGCACCAGATGACCTATAAAGATCACTTCCAGCTTAAATTATTCTGTGATCCTGTACTAATCCACTTTATCTTCACCTGCATCTTTCCCTACCAAAAAAGGTTGTACTGAGTTGAGTCAATATCGTATACACAAATATAATTGTGTAATCTCTTCCTATCTTGACAGGTATCACACTGTATTGTATAGTTCTCGTGGAAAAATAGGTTCTACTGTGTGATATTACTGAAAAACTTCCTGACTCAAGTGAACAAAGCTAACCAGGTCTGTCAAACTGAATTAAATGTTAGGTACCAGTTGATGGACAGAAAGCAGGACTGTATAAAAGGGTGAAATGTTTACTGGAGGGTCAGATAAGTTACTGTAATCTAAAACCTCTTGATTTTTTTTGACAGTTACAGCTGTTAACATATTGACTGCTGCCGAGATGGAAGCAAGATGTATTTATGTAGTAAATGTAAATGTGACCTTAGAGGGAGGCCTATTTTATTCTACCTTAAAAAAAAAAAAAAAGAGGGGAAAAAAAAAAGCGCACTAGTATCTTCTACTTTCAGGTTTGCCAGTGTTTCCTCAGTTCTGATTGCTTATGTTTTCTCAGCATTGAGTCCAAACCTGATAGTCATAGTAGCAATTTCCAGCGCTGTTGTTTACTGGGAGAGACATGCTGATGTAATTACAGAGGAGGGAATGGGCACTTCTACTCTATAGCACTGTCCTTAAGTCATAGCAGTGGCTATCCCAGCATGAAGGCAGTGTAGACAATAAGAAGTGAAAATGTGATCCCATTATTTCTGCAGAGTGCTCTGAGGCGTGACATTAGAAAACACCACCATTCTTGCTAAACCTACACATCTCCAACGTTACTACCTCATCAGTCAGGTCTGGTTTCATTTACTCACTAAGTCAGCTAAAGTATCCTAGCTCAGAGCTCTTCAGAGAAATACTAAATTATGCTAACTTCAAATTTGACCTATCATAAATAATTAATGTAATTATTGAGGCTGTTTCCCTGGATGTGTTAATGGGTGGTTTGGCATTCCAGTTTACAGGCAGCTCTAAATCTATGTCTGTTGAAGATGCTTTGGTTAGCACACCCTCAGATATGGTTTACAGTGGCACAAGAATAACCTGATAAAGTAGGACGATAGTTTTTAATAAAATTAATTAATAGCCATGATTACCTACTGAACACATCATATCCTGCATGAAAGGTCGAAGTAGTAAATGTGTTCCATTGAGGCAGTCTACTTTGGTTTTCATACAGTAGTTAGAGATATTTGGTATTTCATCCTCTACGAAAGCATAAGTTTCTGTGACATCTGACAGAACAGTCCTGATCGGTGTGGTAATAGCTAGGAGGAGCTTGATGCATTTTTTTCCTTTAATTATTATGTGATTTTTATTTTATTTTCTTCCAGTTTCCCCTTTGATTGGCAACCCACTTGGCTCAGTGGGAGTTCTGTTAAGTGCTCAGAGAGGAAGAAAGAGACCCTCGTATCTGCATCCTTGTAAGATACTCTGCTTTGTCTTTGTCGTCCAGATGGTGTTTGCTGCCCCTCGGTTGAATCAGGCACTGACCTGGCCAATCTTTTATATAACGCAAAGCCGAACCAACCCCATCAATACCACCAAAAAAAGTGTTTTATCAAGAGTACTAAAGGCTGCTAAAATAAAATAGGTGATATAATTAAATCTTCGTTAAACCCACTCACAGGATATGACATGAGTCAGTCTGAAAAAAACTTAGGTATGTCTGAAATTTTGAACATGTAAATTCAAAGTTTAAACATTGAAGCATCTAAGTACTTATAATCAGACAGATGTTGACTGCCCGAATACAGACTCTTTGGTCCAGCGTGTTGATGCCTTTCTGCTGGATGGAATGGCCAGTCTGGCTATCAGTGTACTGATAGTGTGGTGGTTGTGTACCATCAGAATTGGTTTCTGTTTAGTCTGTCAGGACACTCCGAGAATCAGAAGAAAGATGAAGATAGATGCTACTATATTTCTGTTGTGTGCTGTAGTTTCAGAGTCAGGAGCAGAACTTTCTTCTTTCTAATTGAACACGTGGCTGTTGCCACATGTTTCTACCTTCCTTCTCTACAGACTCCACTTGCCTTCCCCTCACTCTCTACTTCCACTTATTTTCTCTGATACATCTTATTGTCATTGAGCTGCTTTCACGTTTAGGAAGGGTGAACACTTTTAGGAATGGTTTTATGGTTTTCTGCTATGGTTTGGGTGGGGTTTTGTGTGTGTGTGCTTGTCACTCTAGGACTGGGAGGAGGTGGAAGGAGAGGCTGTATTTACCTCTCGAATAAACGCTGTACTTTCCCACTGACACATTATCTAAAAACTTCTGACAGGTTTGTCAGTCCCAGCCTCAGGATCCCACAAGGCAATCCTTCCAACAGGGCTGGATGGAGCTGGTGCCATAACTATCTCTGTGTACTGGATACAGCTGGCTGTCTTGGTTGGTGGTTTCCTGATGGTGCCCTATCACTGGGGATCCCTCATATTCCTGCAAGGACCTCTTAGGCTGTTTGCCCTGCACAGGATTGGGCTAACATCATGGCCTTTCTCCTTGTCATCATGGGGAAGGAGTTGACCCATGGGATGTCTCAGTACAAGGGCTGTGCTGGTGAGAGAAGGGAGTGCTGAGGCTCCTCGTGTAGGGCTGGCTGAGAGAGTTGTGCAGGAGAGGTGGGGCACTGTGTCATGGGGTCTCTTCTCAGCCCCATTGCTGTGTAAGTGTGCAAAGCCACTCCAGTTCCACCTTCCTCTGCCTGAGATCTGATGCAGCGAATTGCTTCTGCTGAGGAGAGGGAAAGGAGCCAGCCGTTGGTGGTATGTCAGTCGTACTACCCCATCTTCTGACTGATAACGTTTGGTTGATGTGCGAGAGCATACGCAATGCAGTCTTGGAAAAGAGTGTGCGTGAGTGGGGGGAGCTGGCAGGAGTGATCGTGCCCTAACGTTGCAGTCGTTCTTCAGTCTCCCCCAGACAGCAGCCGCTCGTCTTGCCTGTACCAGCCACTTACTCATTCACAGCACAAATGTTCTTGTTTGTATGAGAATGTTAATTGAAAGAGCTGTTCCAACTTCAGTAGCTATTTGTTTGGTTATATCACAGACAGTAACTTCTAACTTAATAAACCAAACAGACAAATGTTCAGGAGTTACCACAGCCATATAAGTGTTTGGTTTTGGGTTTTTTTCCCCAATGTAGCAATGTGAATCCAACATGCAATCCCCATCTGCAGCCAGTTTGTTAATGTTCAGAAAGGACGTTCTGATCTCTCTTTTCCCTGATCTTCTGTAGAGTTAATTTAAATGAAAGGTAGCCTAGTTTGGATTAGTAAAATGTAATTGTCTCAGATTCTACAATGAGTTATTGTAGCCTTCTCATCTGTTTTTTAGTTTCCCCATATCAAATCCACAAAAACAAAAAGAAGTGATTGAATTCTTACTATCAAATTAGTCATGTTATTAAGCCATCTTAAACCAGTAGTTAATTGCCTTTAAAAGCCATGTATTTGCATACATACAAATTTTGTATCCTAAGCCAGGCTGGATACTCCATACTAGAGATTATATCCATCAGTATACACAGGAGAGCCAGCAGCAAGAAGGTGTGCCCTGCTGGGTTAGATTTATGAGGAGTTTGTGGCAGGTGAAGGAAAACCTTGTGCCTTTTTCAGTCTACGCATCCTTCTTCAAATCCCAGTGCTCTTTCAGTGAGGCATCTTTCTGTCATACAGACTTCAGGCATTGATCACCTGCTATTTTACAGTATGAAATACTCAATTCCAGTTACAGATTTAATCTCCTTTAGAAAGGGAATTGTGGCCAAGGGTATTTATGTTTGATTCAGCTGGTTTATTTCGGATTGAAGGAGAGAAGGCAAGGACCTTGGATCTAGAAATGAATGATTGCTACTTTGGAGTAGTCAGGCACTATGGGCATGTTTTGACCTTAAACCAGGTTAGAGATAAATCGTATTAGCAGTACTGATTTGCAAACAGGTAAATCCTCTGGCAACAGTAATGAAGGCCACAAAACTGATTTTCACTAGTGTTACTGGAGCAGAAATTTCTACTTTATTATTTTACAGCACGGTATTTGAAATGCAGCTTTCTTATGCTGGCACACACGTTTATTAGTATTAAATCATACCAGAGGAGAAGGCACTTTTGTTCTCCCTTCCATGTTAGCTGGACAGGTAATGCGCAAGTCTTGATGGTTTTATAGTTTGTACTGTCTCGAGAGCAGTGTTAGGGTTAATACTGTACAACCTGGCCTAGTATTTGTCACTTCTTAATGATTCTAACAGAAGATAGCATTTGAAATTTCTCAATTGTTGCTGTTAGACAAAAAACCCCTCAACAAACAACCCACAAATCCCCTGCAACTGAAAATACTTTCTTTCCGTTCTTTCTTTCCTTTCCAACTTACGGTCTCTGGGATTTTCTGTAGTTAAACCTAAGATCTTTCCCTTATCTTCAATTTATTATTGTTTAGCGCTGCCATCTGATAAACCAAGTAAGCATAGATGTTCCACGCAGATCTAAATGTTTAATAACAAAATTGCTCTTCTGAGTAGTTTTCTGTATGATTTCTGTAGATGCCACTGATTCCTATTAGCTGTGCATTTGTTTGAAACTTATTGGAAGAATCTGGCAGCAGGTGCTGTGTCTGCCAGACACCACCAGATGCTAGGCACAGCTTAGAGGTGACTTTTTAAAAGAACTGTTCATTATGGTTTCTTAAAATTTCCACTTTACCACATACCGTCCTTGCTGAATATATGAGAGCTACAGCTGAGTCATGATGGGGATGCATTGAGAGGAGGCTTGTGTTGTGATTTATCACATAAATTCCCTGCTGTGATTCACGGAATCATTTGTTCATGTACTGCACATTGAGGACAGTTTCACAAATTCACGTCCAGCGCGTTTGAGTGCTGCTAAGATCCGGCATCAGAGACACAGGGAGCAAATGCAAACGCTGGCTTCTTATAGATCCTCCTTTGATGTGAGTTACTCTATGTGTCCAGTGTCCTCTGGTCAGTCTTGGAGATCTTGCTGTGCTTTTGCCATTAACCCTTTCCTGGGAGCAGCGGCAGTGCTGCACATGTGCCAAGGTGCCGGGCTGCCCTTGGGCACGGAGAGCTGGACCTACCAGCCAGATTGGTACCCAAGTGAGGAGCACAAGGTTAAAGATGGTGCCTCTGAGTGGGCTGCTGACTCTGCTGCTTCTAGAGATACATGGTTAATGTTGGCCCTGGGAGCAAGGCTTACAGTCATTTAAAGCCAAACTTTTTACTCACAGATCTACCAATAATTCATCTGTATCTGGATGTTTGAAGACTCAATTATAAATTTGTGTAACCGACAGCCAAGTTTCTGAGGCAACTTCAGCAGTCCCAGATGAGATGTTCAGCTATCTGATATGCACGTGTAATTATCATTTGGGGGATTGTTCCAGCTTGCACAGGTAGACCATTAGCTGTGCTCACACAAGCTGATAAAAAGAAATAAATACTCATGCTCTTTTTCCACAGTAACTCTGTATAACCTAAAAAAACCCCCAAACAACAAAAATAAGTCACCCTACCTGCCACTTCCCCCCTCCATTAAGTCTGTTGCATTTAAAGAGCAGAAGTGAGTCATGCAGGTTAACACTTTTTGGAAATTTTCTAATTATTTTTGCATCCACAACAGAATTCCATTGCAAAGGCAGTTGATTTGAGAGAAATAATTTGTGTGCCAAAGATCAGATGACAGCCGAGAGAGTGCAATGAAATGTTCCAACTTCCATTAGAAAATAATGACCTTCTTGGCTGAGTAAAAATATTTTAATTAAATACCAACGATTCATAGTAATCAGTGAACCTATTAGCCATGAAATTTGATTCTCTCATCATGGACTGTTCACTTACATATTTGTGATAAAAAAGAATCTGTGTATCATTTCGAGCCTAACATTGTGTACTGCTTCAAAATACTAGTGCAGCATTTCCATGGTTTAGGAAATTGAAGCCTTAAACACTTTTTCAGAAAAAAAACTGCCACGTGATTGTCAAGAATCAGTAGTTAACAGTACTGTTCGTTATGTCAGCAGTCTGATGCTTCAGTGGAGACTTGACTGGCTCCAATTTGTTGTCTGGTCAGCAATAGAAAAGCAGTTGTTTCTTCCTTGCTTGGTTCCACCTCTTATTGGTGCCTTTTACCATCAGGGAATCTAAATGGGAAAATATCCTTAATGGAGTAAAAATATTTTCATAAGTGAAAATTCTTTGCATGAATTATACTCTAGTCTTGTTAACAGCATTTTGAAAATCACTAATAATGGGCTTCATACTCTTGCCAACAGTGAAACAAGTAACAGGGCTTCTCAGAGACAAGTTTGTATTACTAAATAAACGATTTGATACTTGTATTTTGCATTAAAAAAATAAAAATATTTATTTGTTAGAAGCTCAGCCCTGTTTTATGTAGAGAGATATATCCTGTAGCTTCCTGCAGAATCATTACAAGATTTAACTGGTGTGTGACCTCTTTTGGTAACGAAGTTAAAATAATGCATGGCAAGATTTCACTTGCAAGTCTTATGTTGCTGCACTGCAGGGTTCATATGATTTGAGAGTGTTTCAGGCACAAATGGGGCACTTGCGCACTGATGGGTCATCACAAATGGTTAGTGGAAAAGAGACATGGGCATCATTTATAATTGAGCAGCTTTGGGTCTAATTCTAGTAGCATTGAAATGGAAAAGAAAACAATTACAGTTTGCTTACACAAAGAAAAATCACAGTTGGGAACTACAACATGACACAAGGGAGGTGCAAAAGGAGTTGAGTGCATTTTCTGCTTCTCTGACTCTGTCTTTTATGTCAGGAGAGTAACTGAACTAAGGACAGATTCAGTAATTTGAGGTTCTTTAACTGTGAAAAGATAAAACTCTAGAATTTTATATTGAAGTGCAGGTAGGGATTTCTTAACTAGCAGGGTGTTGGCCTGCTTTCATCTTGGTGAATGACTTGTATTTTCATCGGTTGTATGGTAGAGCAGTTGCAGCTCTACAACTCTCGCACAAGAGGCTTTTTTCCTTGCCACAATGAATTTATATTTCTTTCACCAGCTGCCAGGAGCTCTTATTAACCCCTTTGAGATAAGACACAATGTCCTTTAAAATCAGTGCTTATCTCTTCATTCGCTGCTGAATCTCCTCACCTTCAGTTATCTCTAAAGGTATTCAACTTCAGAAACTGTGGTAGTATCACTGAAACTGTTTGTATCAGGAACCTAACAAATAATATGTTGCAAATTTGCTCAGAGTTTTCAGATCAGAAGTCATGGTATTGTCTAAATAGTCATTTTTCTTCAACACTTCACTCCTATGTAGTGTTATCTTATACCATCTTTCATTTTAAGACTTCCAGACTTCCTGAAGGACTAGGATGATTGTCTTCTCCTTCCAGAAACAAACAAGGGAGGGAATTGCTTTTTCCTACTTTCTTCAGGTTGGTTGTTTGTGGGGTTTTTTTTCATTTTTAGCTCTGCTTCTAGTCAGATGTCAGACACTGGATCTATTTGTCCTTTGTGCTCAGTTTATGAAAATTGCATCTAGAAAGCAGAAACTTTGCAAAGTTTTGAGCACCTGAAATAGTGGACTAGAAGGACATCATTATACAATGGTTATCACAATTCTTATTTCTCCTGCAGACTGTCCTGTTGAACATACATAAGATGGAGTACGCAGAAAATTTCTGGTGATGTGATGAGAGCTTGATGATAAATCTCTCTGAAACTCCTAGTAGCTACCAGCAGTTTTAAATGCATTTGAGGAAGGTATTAGCTCTTCCGTTAAGTATCATTCCATTTTAGCTTTTGATAAGCCCTGTATTTTTGAACTTAACGCTTTCTTTTCTAGTGAAGATACATTAATGAAATTAAATGTGGTAAACGAGGACAAAGCTTTAAGCCCATGGAAGAAAAATCGAGCTTCATCTCACATAAATCCTTAGATTAACCAATTAAATTTTCTTGATTTTACCACTTTTAATTGTGACACTGTTTAAAGGTGATGGATAATTCTGTTGTGCGTAAGAATACTTCTATTTTATTTTTTTTTAAATGAATAACTGTTATCTAGAAAAACAGCACTAAATATTTTAAATAAACAGTAAATATTGCTGGCTAGAATTCAGGTAAATTTCTTGTCTGTTCTGTAAGTAACATGTCATTTTGAGCATCACCACGTTGAATTCTGTGGTTGTACAATTGTTGCATTGAGATTTGCATTTATAATTACCGTAAGTGGCTTAATAACTCACTGTTGAAATAAATAGTGTGACACTTTGAAAGCTTTTGTTCCTGCCTCTACCACCAAGGAGCTACATGATAAACCCCAACATTTAGAAAAAATGCTGAAAAAAGTTGTAATTTTCTGATCTAAAAAAGGACACAGAAAATGACAACAAAATAGGCCACCATTCTGCATTGCGTTTTGAGACATTTGAAATGTTTGTATGAAGAAAGGGTAATTCAGTATAATGTCACTTCAGCTTTTTAGATTTGGTTAAAAAAAAAAAAGGCTTTTTGATAGAAATACTTCACAACCAACTTGTCGAGTTCAGATTTTCTGTCTACCGAAATATGTGGTTTTGTTGTTGGTTTTTTTTTTCCCCCATGCTATTGTATTTATTGTTTCGTAATTTAGCAAAATGTGAAAAACATGTCGATTTTGTACAGTCTGTGAGGAAGACAAAGTATAGAAGAGGAAATCGTCAAAAAGCTCATGAACTGGAAAAATGCAAATGCGTTGCATCTTTCGTGCACAAATACGCTGTTTTGTTTTCCTAAGGCCATTAGATCTTAAGGACTAATGATTTAGCTTCCTGCATAGAATCATCACACAAATATTGGTATTCCCTTTCAACTCTGGAAGATTCCCTCTCCAATTTCCATATCAGCATTTGGTAAATACAGCACTGAACATTCAGTGTGCTTTAAAGATAAGAAAATGTCGAACACATCTCTGAGGAAACTTAGAATGATTACTTTATATCACCACAGACATATTATTAAAATGAATTGATAGTGAGAGTTGTTTGACTATAATTCACCATGAAGAAAAAACTAGTGAGATTTGAAATATTAGCATAACATAACAAATTGAGAGGCTGCTTTCAAAAATACAAATTAATATATCAATGGAAAAATTCAGCTCCATGACAGTGGACTCGGTTGTGTGGGTGGTGTGCACCTTATAAGCATGAGTGTATAGGGCAAAAATGGGCACTCTGTTTTGATCTGTGTCTGCCCGGAAGAAGATGACAATAGTGTGCATGCACGTGATCCTCTCAAGACCATCTAGAAACATTTCTAACTGCTATATCTGATGATAATGCTGTATTAGCAAACTGGCAGGCATTCAGACATGGTTCAGAGGGAAATATCAATTATAGGGGAAGAGAGGGATTTCAGTTAGAATGAATGACTAAGCCTAATAAATATATTGCCCATGTTCATACTGTAAGTGATGATATTTTGAGCTATGTTTCTGTAAAACTCTTGCCAAAATATTTTTGATCCTTGCTAGAAATCTCTTAAGTTCTACCTTGTATGAATAATAGTAATGGTCATGTCTAGGAATTAGGGAACCATAACACTGTAGGAGTAATAGAAGAGTATAAGTATCAAAATAATATTAGTATAATGATGTAAAGAAATAAAAACAGTACTAGTAAAAAAATTACTAATTACTAACGATAGTAGAAAAATATATGCTGAATATCAAGAAAAGCTTCATGAGGGGGAAGGTTCCTGGAATGTCTTCCTGAGAAATTAAAATACCTGTTCTTTACCCCATTCCGGACTTCCGTAAGATTAAGTATTTTTTATTGGAAATAATTTTTGCGTGTAAAGTGAACCTGTATCATTTAGTGATAGTAGTAAATATTGACACCTAAAAAGAAAAAAAAAGCATCCTCCAGTGTATTGTTTGTCTGATTCATTAAGAAAAAAATCAGTACAAATATACATTGACAAACAAGGGATATGAAGAGGGAGCAGAGAGAGAAACATAAAGGTGAAAGAAACATTTGCAACCTTTTAAGTTCCTGGAGACTTGTACTGCTTCGGTGCTGCCATGAAAGAAAGAGAATGATGAAACAAACCAGAATAGTAAAATGTGTACAATATCC
>WEIS01086053.1:0-13627 GCA_013389965.1 Todus mexicanus
AATAGTTTATAGTTATGCAAAGGTCATTCATCCTGGTGTCCAATTCTCAACACGAGCCTCTCCCTGCAGCTCTACCTCAGTAATAGTTCTTTGTTCTGCACCATTTCCACAGCTGTAAAACAGGGAATTCAGGTCCTACATTTCTCAGGCTCCAGGACCCACCAACCCAGGGATACTTCAACATTTAATGAGCTGCTTTCTCCTTTGACAGACATGTCTCCAGACAGGACAGTTTTGACTAGAGCAAATATATTCTACAGATGTTTTTGATTAGGATACACCCCATTGTCCCTGCATTGCTTTATACAGTGTTACACAGGGTCAGCTTCTAGGTCTACTCTACATGTAACATGACAATTTTCAGTGACAGGGTGCAAAACCCCAGGGCAACAGAGAGAGAGGCACATGTTCCTCAGATCAGATGTCCACAGAGAGTTGATCGCTTGTCACCTAGGTGACATGCGAATAACATGTTAAGTTTCGCTTGTTGCAGAGTTCTGACTTTGCCTTGCTAAATTGTTTGTTCTACTTTTAATAGCCAGCACAGCCAGAAAGCCAGGGTGGCCACAAGATATTTCCAAGAGATGTGTCTGCATTACCATCACTCTGATGCTCAGAGGTGGCTGGTGTGCTGAGAAGCACATGAGATCAAAAGATGCTGTGGGGCATGGCAGACATTAAAAAAAAAACAAATAAAAAAATTTCTGTCACCTGCAAGCCACAATGTGTGAGCCGCTACAGGCCAAAACCAGTGCTGATTCTTATGCAGAACGAAGCTGTGGGCTTTCTCATTTCCTGCAGATGCACAGAGAGTTAAGGCTCATACACTCCTTGTGGAAGAAGGAAGTGGCCACAGAGTCCCCAACCTCCGGATAAGGCTGGGACCCCTCTCCTACTGAAACCATGGGCAGTTCAGTATCCAGAGGCCTTTAGTGAAGTGCAACCTTTTCTGCCACACATTAAGTACCCTCCTTCCCTGCTGTCTGCCTTGGCGGCATTGCCTGAATGGCTTTTCATCCTCATTTTGCAATGTGTTGTCAGATGTTTGCTGAGAGAGGCTGACCCACACTCAAGGATCAAACTTTACCTAAACTTTCATGGCCCAAGTTCATCCTGAGAAAGAGGTATTGTGAAAGTGCTCCCTAACTGCAGGCACCTTCACATTAACCCTAAATGATCCTGGACAGCATCAGTACCACATTCAGCCATGCTGGTTATTTGTTGCCTAAAAGAAAATTCATTACATGACCCATAACATACATGCACTTGCCTTCTCAATTTCTATCCCACAGATGGGAAATTTGAGGCACCAACCAATTCTGGGAATTGCTGTAGGTCCTACAGAGAGCAGAGAAATGTACCCTCCTTTGCAGGCTCCTGCCCTGTACATTGCCAGTGATACCTCCACTAACTGCATGCCCCAAAGCCAGACACCACGGGTGACCTGTAGAAATGGAAGTGCTAAAAATGAAGCGAACCCATTCCAGAGCAGCAAGGGACCAAGGTCAGTCTTCAGAATGAGTTCAAAGAGTTATCAGGGGGAAGGAATAACACAAGGAACTGAAGCAGGTGATCTGACTCCAACTGGGCTGAAGGGCTAGCCAATCCCACTCTCCAGCAAGGGGTATTTCTGCAGCAGTGAAGATTTTTCCTTTCTTGTTTGTGCTGTGGTGCTCAGTTGCCCTTGCATTTTGCAGGTGCATTCAGCTGAGACTCATCTCAGATCCTTGCACACAGAGCACATAAAAGCTTATGCCTCCCCCTGTGCCCATGTGTCACAACAGTGTCAGCCCATGTCACCGATCAGAAGTGAACTACAACAGGACTATTGCACAACCTCCCAGCACGGTTCTGGCCTGCCAGCCACTGAAAGGAGGCTTAAAAACATGACTGAATGAGGAATTTCTACAGGAAAGCAAAGATTCAATAGAGGCATTATAGCTCAGCTTTTCCAATATTTTGCCTGCAAAGCAGGATTCTTAAGAGAGTGCATTTGAATTGCTCAAAACACAGCCATTTCTGTAAACTTCTCCAGGCTGAAAGACTTCTTCTAGTCTTATACAAGCATGACCAGAAGCATAATTCTGCCTGTAGTCTTCCCACTGAACACCAGCCAAGATGCCTGCTGTACATCAAACTGTAACACAGGGACATTTGGATCTCCTGTAACCCACCACCTGGTAGCTGTTGAAATTATCCTATTTCCTTACATTTGCTACTTGCCCTTTAAACAGAATTCAGTCACCAAGTCAGATTACATAATTCAGGTAATTTCTTAGCAGTCACAAAAATGCTGCTAAAAATGCTAAAATGCCCCTGGCTGTGTTCTGTCAACTAAACCCAAACCTCATCAGTTTTCAACAAGTCTCTGAGAACACATTTAACTCATGTAAAATCAAACAGACAAGGACATTTTGCTGGAGCCAGTCTCTTTTGCTGAGGGTAAATGACACCCAGCTCTAACCCACAGCGATGCTCTCCAGCACAGCTATTCTGGAGTCACACAACCAAGTGGACACACACAAATGCATTAGCTCCCATTAGGCTGTACAGTAATGGCTTTTTATGAAATCCCAGTTACACATCAGCTGCCTTCGAGAAAGACATGGCCATGTGCTGAATGTACATAGTCTAAGGGCACCTTTAGCCTGAGACTTACGCTTTTGAGGGAGGTTTTGCCTTTGTTCATAAAGATATAGTAAAGTGGAATATAGCTATTTTAATTTCTTAAAGGGTTAGAAGGGAAGCTAGGCTTCTTTTAGGGTATATCACAACTCTCTAAAAGATGTAGTATGTTATACATCTCCTTGCCTACTTGGATTTTACCTGAATGTAGCGATCATCTTTTGCATAAGATGAGGCATGGACCCATTTTTCACAGGGCAGGTATGTAGCCTACATGCAGATGTGTATGTAAGAGGAGAGGAGATATATGTGCCACATAATAGAGAATAGAGGAGGCACATGAGGCAAAGCATTGTGCTGGGGAGTCAGGGTGGGAGAGACATCAACATCAGAGATGGGGTTAAGATATGGCTGTTACACTGCAAGGGGCAGCACGGTTGTAAATAAAGTCTGTCCAAGCCAACGCCTGCCCTCATGGGCATGTTCCACAAGCACCTTCTTCTCACTTGGCTCCATCACCCAAACACACAGGCCAAGCAGAACAATTTGGATTAAGGCAAATCTGGCACACGGCAAGGCAGGGGGACTTAGCCTGCCAGCAGGAGCTTACCAGCCCCTCATCACTCAGGAGGACCATGATCCTGCTTTCTGCCATTCCCACACAGCCCACAACAACAGACACTACACAAACCCAAAGGCCCCTCCAAAATAACGTACCTTGTCAGGAGGCTTTCATGAGTCCCCAGGTCAAACAGAGAAAGCAAATTCCAGCAGGAATGTTTACCACATCCAGGGACCTCCAGATGCAAGAAAGCAAACCAGAAGGGCACATGTATATGTTTGGTGCTATAGGTCTGGGACAATCCCTCCCCACAGATACCCCATGTTGAGGTCAGGGGAAGGTCTCCTGCCCCTTCTCACCACGTGTGTGGGCCAGAGCAGGGCAAGGAGACAAAGAACCACCACCTTCCCCCAACCACAGAGCAGCCTGAACAGCCAGCCATGTGCTGAAGGGCAATTAAATACCTCATTAGCTGTAATTAGCAGGCACCTGACACCCCTTAACAGAAGCCCAGCAGCAGAGGGACCTTTGCCTGGCAGGAGAGGGACAAGGGGAAGCCAGTTTGTGTGGCTTGTTTGATTAGTTCTTAAGCACCTGGCCTTCACTTTGCAGCACCTGAACTTCCTACAAGCCTTAATGTATTTATCTTCACAGATAAATGTGAGGGAAGAGAAGAGCTGCTAACTCCCTTGGACAGAGCAGGTCTTTCTTTTTGATGCTAGTCTCTTAAACCCTAGGCTAGCCATTAAATCCCTCCAGTGTTTAGTGGTCTCCAGTTTGTTCTTTAGGTCATTCATTATTTATAGTATCTGCCTGCCTGTATGCTATTTCATTACCTCTGGAGGAGGATGGCAAGCACAAAGAGTTGGGAATCAATGTGTCCTTGTTAGCCTCAGAGACACTGCAGGACTTCAGACTCTTTGGGTCTAATCCCATACTCCTTTAATTCATTTTTAGAGTTATCCTTTATAAGAGGGGAAAGGATCACTCAATGTGATGTACAGATCCTATCATTTCTATGGGTAGGTATGTATTTTTCCCATATTCTTGACTTTTTACTGTTGTATTGAGCCTTCAAGCTGAATGTAGAGAAAAGAGAAAAGCTTATAGAAAGCAGCATACTGTAAAAAAATAATGCCATTATTTCTAGTTCAAACTGAATCTTCAGCTGTGGCTCTTGCCATGACTCCACAACAGAAACAACACACAGAAATCTTAGAAAGGATAGGCTTTTGATTTGTATTGCCAAACTCCAGCATTATTATGAGAACTGCACTGCTTGGGCTGGTTTGTTGTTGTAGGGTAGCTCATCAGTGCTAGGCAACTCCTGTTTATTAAATATAAATCACCACTAAAACCATTTGTTTGAGGTCAAAACTAACAACGGCATACTTGCATTGCCATAAAATAGTTACACAGATTAGCACAGAGAATCACCAAAAACTACAATAATTCAAGAGGGATATAGTAAGTGTTCTGATAAGCTGTTTTCAGAGCACAAGGCAGCTACTTTTAAGCTGTATCTTTAATCTCTGGTTATAGATAGTGGGTGAGATCCCTCTGCCTCTTCCTGATTTGTCTTCTCCTTATGCTTTTAAAGTTAGGACTGGGGTAAAACATCCTCCCACCTTCAGGCAGGTTTTAAGATACAGCTGCCCAGTGTGTATGTATAGTGGTTACCTGAGCTGTGACCCTGCGTTTCTCTTTCCCAGCAGCTGACACAGTACCTGGGGAACTACCTAATGCCAAAATATCACATGTACAGAGAAAAAAACATTTCAGGAAAGCATCACTCCTAAAGAGAATGAGGCAGACTGTAAATCTATCCAGCCCAGCCTCCCATACAGCTGGGAAGGTCTCTTGCTTCAGATTCCCTCCATCCATCTTTTCGGCATTGGCCTGTCACCACAGAAAGCTGCTGACAGATGGCCCCGATTCACACAACTATGCACGAAATCCTGACAAGTCATTATCAATGTGAAGGAATTCAGCTTATAGGCAAGTATCCCTGCCTACCAGTGTCTGCACTGTTACACAATGAAGTACCATCATCATCATAATCTCATATTATTTATCTAATTTAAAAAATCTGAAAAAATCCACAGCACCATGAGGCATACTCTGCTTTGTTCAGCAATGCTAGTGGCAGCTGCTTGCACCAGAGGTCTGGGAATGGTTTGTTCCTTTCCTCAGAAAAAATAGACTTCAAAGCAGTTCATAAAGTTGGAATCAGAGTAAATCTGTCCTGTGGTACTTTTTGGCCAGCAGCTTGTTGCCAAGAGCAGCGTGGACTTGGTAAAGCAGCTGTGAGATAATGTCAGTAGATCCCACTTGGTAATAAGGCCTGTCTCCCTAACCATCCCAGCAGACTCGCATGAGTTCAACCCTGCCATCACAGCTGTCCTCATAAGGGAGTACATACTGCCATTTCTCTTCCTGCACAAGGGAGATAAGCTGTACCAATACAAAAGGCATGACATCCTTGGCACTAAAGCTGAGTTGATGTAACTACTTTGGCTTAAACATAAAATTACATCTTTCCAGCATTATATTGACCAAACTTTAATGAGACCAGGACATAGAAAGTGGCCCAGTAAGAAACAAAGTCTAATAGTTCAACGAGTAAAAGATTATATCCTGTATCAATTATTTACATGTTGCCCTCAAACCCATATCCTTAGACGTGTTAAGGAAAGAATATTTATTTTATGGTTAAAGAAAGATACCAGGAGATACAAAAAGCTACTTCAGACATTAAATGAAAGCCTTCCTGAATGGTGAAAGCCATCGTATACAGAAAGGGCACAGAGAAGGAGTCTTTGAGAAACCTGAATAAGAAAATAAATCTCCCCTTATTTGCCTTAGAGAGTCTTTTTTTGATGTCAGCTCAAATTTTCTTTGAAACTTTTACCATCGAGTTGCATAGAGCAAGAAGGAAACAGAGATATTTATTTATCAGGAGAGAATCACAGACTAGTCTTTGCTCAGGACGGTCTCTATCCTCTTTACAACTGCTGCAATGGCAAATACATCTTCTAACTCTGGATAATGGTATTGTCCGGGATAAGAAGCCTCAACAGCAGTATGCAAACCCCATCTGGATCTAGGGCTCCCAGAGGGACAGTGTGAAAATATTCACAGCAAAGGGTGAAATGGCTTGAAATTGTGTGTCACATTCTGTTTTATGCACACAGAAATATCTATTTTTTCCTGTTCCCTTCCTGAGGATGGTGGGAAAAATCACCATATTTCCTGAATGAATGACTGGAAAAAGACCATTTGGAGTTAGAAATGAGTTTGTAATGCCAAGCTAAAAAGACAAGATTTTCTCATGTATACTTTCAGTGCAAAAGCAGCCTTCCTATTAAGTACCTTGGTAATTTCATAATGTAAGAGTCACCCAACACAAAAACTGACTTATGTTAACTCCTTGATTATCAGGAGGCTACAGCCTATAACAAGCACAGGATTTTCTCTTTCCAGCTCCTAGCTGCAGTCCCCACCACCCTCATCGTTCATGAACCATGTAGAGAAACAAACTCCCTCCACAGCAGAGTCCTCTCTGGGCTCTGAAGCCATAAGTGCAGGGACCATGGGTGGGGGTTTCATGCTGCCAACACCTGGCAGTGGGATAGGGGCTGGAATCGTACACAGGCTGCTCTCAGACAGCAAATGATCTCTGGCATGAACTGGATTTGGGCTGGCTCCTAGAAATTAAAAAAAAAATAAATTGAGCTGCTTGGTTACTGCATTTGGATTTTGTTCAAATGTGCCTTCGCTGGCAATGGATATGTTTCAACATTTACTAATTAACTAGCCCATCCTTCCAGGGACCAGAATGCCTGAATGTACAATTTCCCTTTTACCCAGAAAATGTAATTTCCTATTGTCACCAGTGCCAGCAGTTCTTGTAAATGTTTTAAAGAGAGACTTACCTCTCTTGTTCATCACTATGTTCTTCACAATCTCTCCCCAGTTAACAGCTGGATGACAGACAGGGAAACTCAAACATGTGGTGGATCAAGGTCATTGACAAAGTTTGCTAATGCCCAAGAGGCTCTGGACACTGCTCCTGGGGTTACTTATTAGGTAGGTGCAGTGAGGGGTCTGGAGAAGCAAATGACACAACGACATCTGGGGTAAGAGTGCATAGCTGCAGCCTGTAGCCTGAAGCAGAGGCAGCAGACTATTGCACCATTTGTACACCATGGGAGAGTAAATCCTGTCACTTCAGCAGGTGTGAGACCTCCTAGGACCAGGTCTTAGGCGGCTTCAGAAAGATCCTCTGTGCTGAAGCAGTGTTTTCTCTGCCAGAAAAGTCCTTATACATTTTCCTTACCATCATAAATCTTACTGTCTTCAGCCAACTTCTTGTTTTCAGAGACTGGTTTCAGGAAACCAAGATATCCAGCTTACAAACTCAAATTGGTTCGTACAGATAATCTCTAAACCAAAACCTAAATACATCTCCCATAAGATGACCCATTAATATTGATCCAGGCTATAGGTCAATAAATGAATGTACTTCTACTATTTGGATGGCTAAATATTTCCAATTAAGAGCATTACGAACAATGCATAATGTGTTTGCTTTGGAGGGAGACTAAGGATTTAAAGCTCATGATAGAAACATTAGCTGCTGTCACTAATGTGACTTGCTGACTTGAGTGTTTATTTTTTCTGACTTTTTCCCCCATTCCCTTCAATTTTTCAATTAAAACTTAATCACCTGCCTGCTCACTCATTGCAGAAGTGATAGGGAGATTATAAGCTATCATAAAACCTTTTTTGGTCTCACATTTCTTTGTGGTAACATGGAGAACAGGTCAGTTTTAATACTGGTCTACACAAAAAGCCACACTTTTATTGCAGTCTCGTAGCTTAAGCACTAGCTTTAGGAATGAATGTGCGTTGGGTGCTGGATGGCGTGTTCATTTTCCATCTTTCTTCAGATTTGCCTGAGTGAGAAGACAGTGATCTAACGAGCTACATTGCCATCTCATCAATAGAAACCAGGATTCAGCTCCTGGGTGACATATTTCTTGTACCTTCCTCTGACTTGGGTATGTCGATTTGTTTCTGTGGCTTATTTCCATATGTTGAATCAAACTAGGGTTGTCTCTGCCTATGTGAGATGAGTGAAGAAGAGCAGACCTTTGTCCCAGTAAACTGCTGTCAAATATAGAGAAATTTCTGCAAAGATCATTACCTTGCTATTGAGAGCAGGCTGAGTATGGATAGCACACAACCTTACCTGCTAGGAGACAATAACAGCCTAGTGCTACTGGATTGATTTCCTTAAATAAGCCTGTAGCTCTAAAATGAGCAAGGACTTGTTTAAGCTTGTAGCCAGAGCAGTGGCTGGCGGGAAGCTATAAAGTGAACTTGCATATAAGTGCAATGATAGCAGCAAGAGAAGAGATTAGATAAACAGAAGATTGTTTACAGCATCATGTGCCTCACAAACCTCTCCTGGCAGGAGATGTATCACAGCCACTCCAAAACAATTAGCTGGCTTTACAAGCAGGGAATATTTGCTGGGGGTAGGTAGCAAAGGTGATTTGTCATTGAGACCCCAAGGCTATAGGAAAAGCAGAGGCCAGGGTTTTCCTGGACTCTTTTATGGCCAGCTGTTTATTTTTAAGAATTGAATTATTCCTCCTGGTGGGTTTGGTGCAGTTGCCATGCTGAAAGAGCTATTGTGAGTATCATATCCTTAAAGAAGAAGCCAGGGGAAAAAAATGCATTTGGTTTCCCTGGTTTACCGAGTCGGGTGGAGGTCAGCAGCTTGAATCTACCTTGTACAGATAGAGCAAGAGGGCCTGGAAACGTCATAGCGATCCTCTGCACAGACACACGGAACATGAGCTGCCATAAAAAGCTCCTGAAAACATATATAAAAAACTCCCGAAACAAAATTATTGCTTTATATTGCTGTAAATTAAGAGAATAATTCACCTACAATGATCTTCCAAACACAGGAACATAGGAATTGGCTCAAGACTTCTCAGTAGTATAGAGAAAATTTCCCTTTCACCTGTGTTTTTGGGGATGGCAAATTTTACAGATGCAGTAGAGGTGGTCCTGAGAGAGAAGGATAACAAACCGGTGGGGCTTTGAGGCCCCAGAAAAAAATTCAGAGTAGCTCTTTGCTCCTTCAGCTCTCACCTACTTTGTATATCCCTAAATGTAGCCCTGCTGAACTCCTGCCATTCTTGCTGGATGGAGCTCCCACGTACCTGGGAAAATGCTACACAACAGCCAACTACCCAAACTACTGCAAAGGAACAAAATGAGGCACAGAGCTTGGTGAGTCTGCAGTGCCCTGGAGGAGATCACAGACCTGCTGGCAGAGCCATGGAGGCCTGGTGCTCACCACTCTTCCCATGGTCCTGGTTAGCTGCTGCCTATGTTGTAGGAGTGGGCGAGGCGGCATTTACCTGAACTACAGATTCGTGAATACAGCTGCTCATTATCTTCGTGAAAAATATTACTTGTCATCCCTTTTTACAGATAGTAGACTGTTTTCATCCGGATGCTTTTGGCATTCCCGAGGACTGCCCAGATAGCCAGATGAAAAATGTATGCAACCACTTTCCATATCTGATTGCTTTTCTTCATTTGAGCCTGGTCTCTTAGAGCCTGTGGCGCTCTGCCCATTTCTGATCTTAAGACTGAAAGATTTTTGAAAGGAAAAAAGTAAACAGCAGATAATAATAATATAACCTTTCTGCCAGGTGGTGTTAGCAGTAGGAACAGGCAGAGTCAGACAGTGTCTAGAGTTTCCATTTAATATAACTAAAATAAATGGTTCTAGCCTCCACCTAATACCTTGCCCTCTAGAGTTTTAGGAATGCAGACTGTAAATCCTCGATCACCCTTAATGCTTGCTATTTTCTGAGCCCAGAGTTTATGTTAGTCATCAACTGACTGAACTAAAGCCCTTCTGAGAACTCAAGCCTTCTTGGTAAAAATACCCCTAGATCTCACCTGCCCAAGAGTCCAGTGCCATTTCCTTCAAATAGTAGTGAGGCACTATCAATACTCTCTTTCCTGTGGACCTCTGTCTTTCTTCCCTTGTAGGACACTCTACCATCTAGCAGAGGCCACCTTAGTAAAGAAGTAACTATATCTTTAAAAAAGATTACATGCACCATGCTTCTTTAGAACAGACTTGTGACTTGTCCATGGTCATGATGCTGGTAGTCATCTACTGCAACTGCTAGTCCCACCATTCTCCTTTATGCTTTCCCTTGCTCCTTGGGAGGAGCTTAGCAACAGGTAAGCACTGGAAAAAGCAAAACTTTGGCCAAGATGCAAAGATCTCACTTCTTGGCTAGACAGCTGTGTTCCTGTACAAGCGCATCCACTCAGCACCCTGACAGAGGGATCGATGAGAGATGTGATTCCCATGTAAAGAAAAACAACGGGGAATGCAGTTCTTGATGGTGCCCTTTTAAAGCCCAATGGTATCCAGCAGCAATATTGCAGCGTTTGAGGCTCTACAACTAAGGAGAAGAGCATGAACATCCATCCCCAAAGAGGTGTTGTCACACAGAGTTTTATTTGGAAACCAGAAAATCTCACTGTGGTTTAGGAAAGGATTTTCCTTCACTGTCCTTATTCCAGAGCTACAGGCAATCTTTTAGATAGACTGGGATCCATGCCACAGTGTGCCTTGAAGATTTAGTCTGAAACTTGATTCTCGTGAGGAAAGATACCCAAATATGGCCTGTGTCTAGTGTGCAGCAGTCCTGAATTTCTTTATCCGAAATGGCTCCTATCCTGACAAAAATAGAAAAATAGCTCTGCCTACATGTTAAATATCATGAGAAAAATTCTAAACTTTAGATGCTTCCCTAATCTCCCATCACACAATATTTTCCAAGAGTTAATGAAATAATGACAGAAAATCCATTAATAGGTAAAAAAATCTTATACGGAATTCCAGATGGATCTCTTTTTCTTTTTTCCATGGACTAAACTCATATTCAGTATTTCTGATATAGAAGAAATAATTGTCCATGACACCTGAATAGCAGATTTTGCAAGGCAACTGTCAGGAGTAGTTTGGCCTCGCTCCTCCCTACTATGAGTTGACTAGATCTAATCTGTTTCCAAACGCAATAACCCACTTTATTTATCTCAAAGTTCAAAGATGCTTTCTAAGGCTGCACAACTGGTTTCTTTTAATACGAGACAGAGCAGAAGAACATCTTACTCTACTGGATGAGCAGAGGACCCAAAGCAGAGGTTTCTTCCTTGTTAGATCAGGCTGTATCATGGTCTCTTCTAATGCCCTAACCAGAGCTGACCTGGTTTTCACATGCTGGGCTGCTCCCCTGGGTGGAAGATCCAAAAACTACTAAAGGTAATCATTTTCTGTGCCTATGAAGACCATAACCATATTTGAGACACTTGTTTGAAGGAAAACATCTCCTTTAGGTATATGCACATGTGTTGTTTGGTTTGAAATGGACATCTGCCACTTGAGCTCACTGATGCCTCGCTTGAGGCTCATTGCCTCAGATCCAGTTATGACATTGATTTGACTACTGTACTACCTTCACACTGTTACAGCAGTAGTTTCAGAGCTGGGGCCGCTGAATTTTACAGATGTATGTTTATTACATTTAAGAACATCCACTGAAAGCTCTCATAAATAGATTTTTCCTGCTTCATGCATTTGCAGCAGGATTGGTAAGTCAGAGTAAAGATACTCAGCTAAGGAAATTCGAGGCACTTTAAAGGCTTGGTTTCTGAATGAATACTCCTGTCCCTCATTTCCTCCACATTATAGATGTCAGCAGACAGAGGAACATACAGGGTGGTTGTGCTCCCCTCCCCTGGACCCTGTAGCATTCAGTACCCACTGACTTCTCTGGGGCTGGAGGCTTAATGTCCAAGCATACTGCGCTACTGGCAAGACAGAAGGCAATAGAAGCATGCACAGGGCTCTGGCTTTATTTGTGAGACTACAGCACCTACAGGGTAAAGGAATATTTTAAAATACAGACTGTTTGCTGCCCCAGGCACAGTTCCTACAAAGACTTTTAAGCATCCGAGTCTTATTTCATATAGATGATTCAGATACTTAAAATAGTAGCATCTGGGGAGTAACAAAATACATCCACTTACAGAACTGCAAAAGTTCGGGTCAGGAGTTCAGACCATTGGAAAAATACCTTCTACCTGGGGGGAGAGGAAAACTCAAAGACCCCACTGATTTTGATATAAAGACTGCATAGTCCATATTTCTTTGGAAGTTTATTCAGCCCTTTAATTTATACAGCCACACTTGACCACACGTGTCCAATGCACCTCCCCGGTAAACTCTTCTTCTTCCTGGCCTTTTAAGTGCAGGATCTCACCTGCTTGGATGTCTCTGAGTGATGCTCATAGGAAAACAACCCTTGAAATACCAAACAGATGTGAAAATGCATCTGAGGAGGAATGTATGGGTGGTACCCATCTGTCATCACCCCTTTCACCATCTCATCTCCTCCCCTTTCATCTGGTGCCCACCTCTGCCAAGATACAGCCAGGGGAGCTGGGTGAAATGTGAGACAGCCCTATTTAACCTGACCTCTGTTTCTGCAGTGTGAGCTCTCCACTGGTCTTTACCTGGCTGTGTGAAATTCAGCTTTGCTTCACTGAACATTTATTTTAAGGTGGAAGAATAGTGCTTCAGTATTTTGAGCAGGTCCCTATTGAAGAGCTGGTCTACCTTAAAGATCATAAAGATATGAAATCCCAGAGGTCATTTGTACTTACATAGAAAAAGCATAGTCACCACCACCCACACGTGTAGTTAGTCTAAGAGGTCATTACCTGTATTCTCAGCTGCTCATAATTTTTTTCATTTCATTTTCTTTTTCCAGATCTGCTCTTTGTTGGTTTGGGTTGTGGGGTTTTTTTGTCAGAGGAATCTTTTTTTTCAAAATGGATGTTTTTCCTGGGAAATTTTTTTATAATAAAAAGATTTTTTTTAACACCCCCCCATAACCCCTCTGTTATAGTAATTTTTAGAATTTCAATGGAAATATAAATGCAGGTTTAAACTAATAAACAGTATATGACTAGTTTCTAGCTTAAAATTAAAAAAAAAAAAATAATCACATTATCTCCCAAAAAGTACAAGAAATTTGCAGTGAATCCATAAAGACTTCATAAAAACACACAGTCAGCTCAGTGGAAGTTAAAACTAAGATTACTCCGGAACCAACAGTCACACCATATTCAGCTTCTTTCAAGAAGAGTTGTTTTTTTTTTCTCCTTCAACCATTTTTCCTACATAGTAAATTCCATTTTCTATAGGTAATTGAGTAGTTACATTAACCGAAACTCTCCTACAATCTTCTTAAATTATAGCATTCCCTGCAAATGCTTTGAAAGTCTCTGATTTCCAGTGCTTTCAAAACAAAGACCAGTTCTCTCTAT